>PVJS01003546.1:22184-75023 GCA_004027185.1 Glis glis
GCTACGCCCCCGGTCCTATTTTTTATGCTTTATTTTGAAACCGGGTCTCACGAGGTTGCGGAGGGCCTCACTAAGGAGAGAGAGAGAGAGACAGAGACAGAGACAGAGCGAGAGCTGAGGCTGGCCGCGAACCCGGATCCTCCGGTCTCAGCCTCCCAAAGTACTGGGATTACAAGCGTGCGCCACCACGCCCGGCTCCTAAGATGCTACAATTTTTAAGGTTTAAAATCTGAGTATTACAACAGTGACCAGCTTCATGATAGAAAGCTCATCCTGGAGGGAGACTGTCTCATACTGCTCTTGCTTGAATTACTTGACTTTCTACACAAGCCAGCAGGGTCCAGGTTACGCCTGGGTCTTGGGGGAACCTCCTTGGCAAAGCAGAGGAAGAAGAGACGGGGCAGTGGCTGTTTGGCTTTGGGGCTTTCCCAGAGACAGTGCACCCACCTTCCAGGTTTAGCCTCGGTGCTGGCTTAACAGGGGAGGCTAATACACCCAACCCCACTTCCTGAAGGGCCCGGTCTCCACCCCCAGCCCTGACCACAGCCAGGTCCGAAATACTAAGAAATGCTTTCCAGACAGGAAAGTGACTTTATGTAGGTAAAAAAGGAATTTCCATTTCTGATATATAAAGTCTCATTTAAAAGTGACACAGACTGTAAGGGGCTGGATTTATGGGACAGGATGACTAACCTCTGTGTCCCTACATCATACTTTACCAAGGATCTGACTTAGTGACAGTTTCTTCTATTGCTCATTCGTTTCTTCTATTGCTTATTCTTACTCATTTCTTCTATTGCTTAGCTCAGTTTACAAAACTCCAGAGAGCAGGACTTGGGTACCCTCGCAGCCAGCTACTCAGGGTCAGAGAAACACTGTCAGTCCACGGTGCTGTGTTCTGTGACAGCCACCCAGCCACCTTGGGCTGGACACTGGTCCTCACCACCACCAGTCCCACCCCAGTGCCAATAATCTAACGTGCCAATGAGTGCAGGAGCCTGTGAGCAGCCCTGAGGTGTCTTTCTAGCCACAGAACATGGTCATTTAGGTTGTTCTATAAATGTTTCAAACAAAGGAAAAGCCCCCTGAAGCCCAGATTGTGGGCCATTCAGTCCCTGGTTCTGTCTCTGACTGAGACACCAAAGGAGATTTGGGAGAGGCACTGGGCCGTCTGATATCATGAGGGTCTGACTGATCCTCCAGAGAACCCTGTACTCCGCAGTAATCACGGTCCACACCATGTCATCCCTGCAGCACTCTACCTGCCTTCCTGTGGCCCACACGCCTGCCAAGGGGCCACCGGGGATCTTCACTGCTGCCCAGTCACTCACCCACTCCGCCTCTCACTCCTGTTCTTCTCTCACCCTGGAACACCCTCCCTAACCTTCTCCAAGATGTTCCCCCAAACCCGAAGCTGTGACACCTGCCTGGAAAAGCTCCAGAGTGAATCTTTGATGCACAGCCTACACTTACTGAACTGGGCAGCTTGCTGGACAACAAGGGGACAACGGACTCCCCTCGTCCCTGCTCTCAGGGCTGGAGGAGGTGTGCAGAGTCAGGGGTCAGTCAGCAGGACTCAGGGTGAGAAGCAGCAGTGCACACTGCACAGCCCAGAGCACAAGAGTCGGACCCGCTGCACCAGCCTCAGTGGCAGGACACCAGCCGGGTGAACAGAAGCAAGTCGCTCAGCTCTGAGAGTCTTGGTTTTTTTCCTCTGTCACATGACAGCAAGTAGGCACTGACTTCATCGGGTTGTGGCCACAGTTATGTGAATCGATATAATTAAAGATGATATTTACTATACTCAAAAAACACCATAATAGCCGGGCGTGGTGGAGCACGCTTGTAATCCCAGTACTTTGGGAGGCGGAGACCGGAGGATCCGGGTTCACGGCCAGCCTCAGCTCTCTCTCTCTCTACTTAGTAAGGCCCTCCGCAACTTCGTGAGACCCGGTTTCAAAATAAAGTATAAAAAATAGGGCCGGGGGTGTAGCGCGGAGGTAGAACACACCTGGGTTCAATCCCCGGTACCGCAAAAAAAAAAAACACCATAAAAAGTAGAATGAAGACATGTACAAGGTTTATTGCTTGGTTTTCTACCAAGCTGTCGCCTGATTCTATTCGTGAGATTAGCACTCCGTGCACACAGTAGAACTCCCCAAAATATTCATTACCCTACTTGATGCACTCTGCATGTGACCCAGTTTGTTAATTCTCATCACCTCTTCCTTCACTGTTTTGTTTTTTGTGGTATTGGGGATGGAACTTGGGGGCATTCTACCTCTGAGCTATCATCCTAGCCCTATTTTATTTTTTATTTTGAAACAAGGTCTTGCTAAGTTACTCAGGCTTGCCTCAAACCTGCGACCCTCCTGTCTCAGCCTCCCAAGTAATGGGATTACAGACATGCACCACTATACCCAGCTTTCCCCTACTGTTTAAAAACTATATATTCTTCAAGGACGAGCTCAGACATTACATCCTCCAAGTTGGTTAACATGTTTTGTGATTCTCCAGAAAACAGCAGCTTTCCTGTCCTGTGTTTTGTTTCTTCAGCATTCAAGAACACAGGTTGTCACCCCTTTAATTACGCCCTTCTGTGTGGGTGGACAATATGCCCCCATCAGACACAAACCCCGTGAGGACAACAGCTGAGACACACTCGGGCTTTTATCCTCCATGCCAAGCCTCCAGTGAGACAGCAGTTATTAATAAGCAGTGATGTTTCTGTAGGGAAACACTCCAGAATTCCCTTCTTCTCATAAGCCCATAAATCCAGGAACCTCGTGTTTATCAAAAATAGAAGCCAGTCTGACCACGCACACAATGAGATGGAAAAACAAACAACGTGTTTACCAACACACTCTCTACCCTCTCTAAATAATAGAGGGTCCCGTTCTCAGCCCTTCTCCCTGAAATCAGCATCTAATGATCTCCATTTCTGAATCTGATGGGAACCCAGTAAGTTTCATAGTCATCACAGGCCAAATCTTTTATTTATTTATTTATTTTTGTGGTACCAGGGATTGAACGCAGGGGCGTTCTACCTCCGCGCTACGCCCCCGGCCCTATTTTTTATACTTTATTTTGAAACCGGGTCTCACGAAGTTGCGGAGGGCCTCACTAAGTAGAGAGAGAGAGAGAGGGAGGGAGGGAGGGAGAGAGAGAGAGAGAGAGAGAGAGAGACAGACAGGGAGAGAGAGAGAGAGAGAGAGAGAGCTGAGGTTGGCCGCGAACCCGGATCCTCCGGTCTCCACCTCCCAAAGTACTGGGATTACAAGCGTGCACCACCACGCCAGGCCCAAATCTTATCTTCAATTGTGACACACGCTCACCTGGTCACTCTACAGAGCTATTCCACCATGATCTCAGATCTGGAGCTGATGGAAGAAAAACAGTCCTAGCATTTAGATGCAGATTGTTGCATACTGGACAACCTCTTCCTGTGTTCCATAGGACCTGTGGCCTGGATCCTTCCCCGGGCCACCCTCTGCTGTCTGTATTCATAGGAGCAGAGACAACAAGTCCAGTTCTGTTCCATTTCATGAACAAAATAGAGATGCAGTCATAAATTAAATGACTCAGACCCTCATCAGGTAGATACTAAATGTTATTGTTTATTGAATAGCTAATAATCCATTCAATTTTTTAAATTAAGCAAAGAGCCTCCATATAATAAATTAGAATAATTAAGCCCAATCTTAATGGAGCGGAATCATGAGAGAGCAGGAGAGTAAGTTCTAGAACCTACATTTATTTTCCCATATAAAACGTGCTGATAATGTAACACCAGGTGGAAGAAGTTGTTATGTGCAGGCTCTTGCCTCTACTTGGATGGCTATAAATGCCCAAGGAGGTAAAAAGAGATCCTTCAATTAGCCTCCACTATTGACTCCTTGCTCTGTTTTTATTTTCTCTTTTTATAGTTGGACTCCAGTCTGTTTGCAGAATCTTCTCCAGCTTTCTTCTCCCTGCTCAATAAAATGACGGCATTCACCACGTTCTAAATAGCCACACACAACAGCTCCAAGCAAAGCACCATTTGGACTTATTTTTCTGGGTCATAACCTTCTGCCACTTGAGGCCCAAGCACCATCGCTGCTTGGAGACTCCACCCTGAAGCTGCACGGCCACCCATCCCTACAGCCAGCAAGAAGCCTCTTTAGAGACCACAGGACAGACTTGTGTAAACAGGCAGTTTAACTCCCAAGGTAGACATGAAACATTTGTATTTCTCTGGAAGCATTTTAAACAGGGAAGCAAAACTCATTATACAAGCTAAGCCCTCTTCTACATTCTGAAGTGTCCAAACAAACTTCCCCCGGCAGCACGCACTTCTATGGCTTTGCATCATTAGGACCAGCCAAAAGGGGAGGGAGAAAGGAGCCTTCTCTCATAATCTTAGAGAGATCAAAGTAAAGAGAACAGAGTGGAGTACCAGGGATTCTGCTCAGGGAGCGTTTCTCAGCGGGGTGGACTTTCTGTGTCTCGAGCCCCTGAGCACGCAGCACTCTGAGGACGTCTTTAGCTGCATGGGTAGAAGGCGGGTGTCATCCCCCACCCCACAATACTGTTGCTTTGCAGAACCTGTTTTGCTTTCCTGAGCACTTTCACATCTTGTATCGATCAACAGGCAAACACTTTGCGGGGTACCTCCAAATGCCAGGCATATTGCGGGAGATAATAATCGCACCCACTAATTAGCTCAATACCTTTATCATCGTTTATAATGTGCTATTATGAAAATAAATAAATAAATAAGACCCACAGCTGCCCGTGAGAAGGCTGCAGTTTATTTAGAGACAGAATAAAGAGTCCCATGAAAAGATAAATAGACTGCCGAGCACTCTATTTTCAGTTAGAGTTCTCCAAACTTTGGCCAGAATCAAAACATTTAGGAACTTGTTAAAAAAAAAAAAAAGCCCATTGCAGCGGTATGCACCTCTAATCCCAGCAACTCAGGGGAGGCTGAGGCAAGAGGATTACAAGTTTGAGGCCAGCCTGGATAATTTAGTGAGACCCTATCTCAAAATACAATAAAAAGGGCTTGGAATATAGCTCTGTGGTAGAGCACCCCTGGGTTCAATCACCAAAAGGGGGGAGGGGGACTAGATTCCACCCTTGAAGACTCGAATTTCACCGGTCTGCAGTCTAGGCCCCTGTGTTTCTAACAAACAACCAGCTGTGCGGATTAAAACTTAACATAAAATAGTACACACATGGTGAGATCGTCGTTCATGCTGGCCAAGGTCAAAGTACCCCGTCAAGGTCAGACCTAAGGGACCAGCAAGGGCCAATAGGAAGCAGAGAACCAGGAGGGAAGAAGGTCTCAGAGGAGGATGGGTCCCAGGCAAAGATGCCGTGCATATGAAGGGGACAACATTCAGAAATTTCTGGATGCAGCAAAAGGTTGCACTGGAGGAATGAGAGATCAGGACAGACAGGTAGGAGCACCATGACACCGTGAGTGACACACAGGGTGCACACTTCAGCCTAGAGGCTAAGGCAGCTGAGGCAGGGTCGGGGTGGGGCGAGGAGCGAGGGACTTGCAGTCACTTCCAGCCCAGAGCTCGGCTGGGTTAGAATCGTCAGGAGACTGAAAGTTAGGCCAGAGGTTCTAGTAGGATATTTTAATACCCTGCTCAACACTCACCACAGATCAATGAACTCAGAGAGACACACAATATTATGATCTTTCTATAGAGAGAAAACTGGGGCACAAGGTGGCCACATAGAGCAGCCAGGTGGCTGTGCTTGTCTGTGACAAACCAACCCACTGCATTTCAGAACTACTCAGCATCTGTTTATTGAGCACCTATACGAGCAAGGAACTGGAAGATGCAAAGAAAAATGAAACTACATTCCCGCTCTCAGGAAGCTCACCCTCTAGTGCAGGGATTGGCGAAATTTTTCCATAAAACACCAGATAGAGCCAGGCGTGGTGGCACGTGCCTGTAATCCTAGTACTTGGGAGGCTGAGGCAGGAGGATTGCAGGTTAGAGGCTAATCTCAGCAACTTAGCAAGACCTTGTTTCAAAACAAAATAAATAAAAAAGGGCTGGGGGTATGGCTCGGAGATAGAATGTCCCTGGGTTCAACCCTCAGTACAAAAAATAAATAAAATAAAACAATAGTCAACATTTTAGGCTGTGCAGGGCAGTCAATCTCAGTAGCAATGACTCACTTCTGCCATAGAGGGCAAATGGGCCTAGCTGTGTTCCAATGGAACTTTATTTATAAAAACAGGCAGTGGGTCACATTTGACCTGGCTATAATTCGCTGACCCCTGATTCAGTGCGTAAAACAAACCTGAGCTCTCAATAAAGTGACTTTGTAGCCCAGAGAAAAGACAATAATTCAGTGTGGCTGAGGATGGTTGGGGAGGTGTCCCTGGAGCAGGACGAGTCACTTAGCTCTTCTAGGTCCCACTTTACATGATGGAGTCAAATCCGGAGCATGTTGACGGTCCCTCCTGCTCCAACACGATGTAATCTGGAGAGCAAACTGCTTCCCATCCAGAACCTTCCAACCGTACAAACAACGTGGCCTCTCCTGAGTTTCTGATGCCTCATCTGGCCTCTACTATCAATTTTTTAATGTTGCTAAAGGAATAAAAATTCATAAATGATTCTGGAAGTTTAGACACACACATGTGTAAACATCCCTATCATCACATGATTTAACTCCTTAACTTCCTGGAGGCTTTCTCTCTCCTTCATAGAATGACTCTCTCTTGAAAAGGACCCAGCTGCTTCCCTACCAGACACTCTACTGAGGCTCAAATGTTCAACTGGACCAAGTACCGGCCTCAAGAAGAACATGGAGCCAGGAAGAAAGCAAGGGTAGCCACACACCTCCCCTGTCCCCGCTGTGCTGGTGCCAGACAAGAAAACAGAAATAGAGCCGCAGAGCCCACAGCAACACCTCCGACAGTGCCAGCAGGCGCTGAGCAAGGCTCAGGCAAATAAACACATTAAGACAGGCTGTGCCATGCGGGACGTGTCCAGGCCTTGGGTGACTTTATCCACACCTCCAAGGTCAGCTCCAGTAGAAGCTTAGCCAGCCTCCTCTTCTGGGGGCTCAGTCTCCTGGCTAAGTATTGCTCAGGGTGCCAAGAGGGTAGACAAGGCCACAGGTGAGGCCAGATGCCAAAAGGGTAAATGCTGGCACAGGGCACACAGCAAGCCTGCCGGGCACAGACCCAGCCCAGGCCCACCTGTGTAAGTCCTGCCCCTCGAGCCTGACCTCCCCTCCAGGAAGCTTTCCAAGCTCCTGCTCGCTGGCAGTGACCTGTCTGAGCAGCACTTCTCCAACCAGTAGGCTCACAGGGCCAACAGCTCCAGCACCACTGGGAAGTCACCAAAAATGCAAGTTCTCAGGCCCCGGCCCAGACCAAGCAAGCCCGACAGTCTGAGGGTGGGACCCAGAAGTCTGTTCCAGGAGATTCTGACGCAGGCAGGGGCTTGGGGGCCACTGACCCAAAGCTGGCGCTCCGCACACATCTCCCTGTGCTCCTGGCTCCTCAAGGAATGTAAGTGCACCTCAGAGCCTGGCTCCCAGATGCCCACCCACCCCCACCTCGCCCAGCACGGGGGCCACAGCAAGCACACTCAGCTAACGCCGCTGGAACTGAAGGAGCCAGAGCTCCTGTACCACCCGGTTCTGAAGTCACAGAATCTGATGGAAAGAGGCTGTAGGGCCCAGGTCAGTCGCAAGCTGCTCTGCGCTTCTCTCACCTCACCCAGGTGCTCGGCTGATGCCGGGGAGCTCACTGACCACCAGGCACACACAGACGCCCTGACTGGGAGCAAACTAGACACACGAGGCCCTGAAGCAGTTGACATTCCCCTTGAAGGAGACACCCACTAAACACTAATAAAATCCATATGTATTGACCGTGAGAAGGCATCAGACAGCCCAAACTGAGGGAGATGCTATGAAAATAAGCAATATTCTTTGCAAATGGCAAAGTCATGAAACATACGGGAAGACGAGTGGCGTGTGGGAGGAAACCGAGGAGACCTGGCAGGTAGACGCAACGTGGGATCCTGGAAAGGACGAGTGGCACTTGTGGGAAAACGGGATGTTCGAAGAAGGTCTATACATTGTGAGTAGTTTTATACCAATGAGAAATTCTTGGGTTCCAGCAGTGTTCTACCCTGTGATTACATAACATGGGAACCTGCAAAGGGGATACAAGAAGTCTCTATACTAATTTGCAACTCTTCTGTATAATATTTTGGATGGTAAATACATTCAAGAAAGAAGGGCCATTGAGAGGCTGAGACAAAAGGATCACAGGTTCAAGGCCAGCCTCAGCAACTTAGCGAGACCCTCAGCAACTTAGCAAGACTATGATTCAAAATAAAAAGGATTGGAGGTGTAGACTGGAGGTAGAATGTCCCTGGGTTCAATCGCCAGTACCAAAAAGAAGGAGGAAGAAAAAGAGGAGGAGAAGAAGGAGCAGGAGGAGGAGGAGGAGGAGGAGGAGGAGGAGGAGGAAGAGGAGGAGGAGGAGGAAAGAAAGAGGATATTGCAAATTGCAGGTTTAAGCAGAGGGGTACCTCATCCAGAAGATGGAGTGAGCTAGACCTGGAGGCAGGAAAGGTGTCTCCAGGGGTTTGCAAATGAGGACGGAGCCAAGGAAAGTATTTCCCAGACTGCTACTGGCGCCTTTCCCTACATCCAGACCAAGCCAGGCTGCCCTCAAATACTTCAAAGCAAAGCTGGGTGCTGCTCCTTCTTCCCTTTCTTGGGGACATCACAATCCTGAAGTTGCACCCCCAAAGTGTACCCAGGAGGCTGGAGCCCCATGCAGAGGACAGAGAGAATACAAAAGGAGATGAGGTCCAACAAAGACCAAGTTCAGGAACAAGGATATGTCTACCTTCTCTGTTCTGGAACTGCCCTGGTCCCCTTTTTTTCCTGGCAAACCATGTTAGTTCCCACTTCTATCTCTCTTAGACCCTGTGCCCAGTCTTCTTGGCATCTGAGCTTCTCCTCGGACCACTGTCCAAATGTGCCCAGAACCTGGAGCAGTGGAGGTCAGAGTGGGGCCAGTGTGAGCAAGCAGACATGAGTCAGGCTGAGACTCCACCTAATGACTAAGGATCAGCATCCCACCCAAATCTCCCAATTTCCAGCCCTTCGGAAAAGTTAGGGCACCCTACTCCACAAACAAAACAGCCCAGTCCCCAGCTCTGACAATCTGAAGTCCTGAGTTGTAGGGACCTCAGATAAGTCTCCCCCTCCAGGTACCAGCTCACCATCTATAAAGTGATAGGCTGGAATTAGTCCATGCCCACGATTCTTTCCAGCTCTCACACTGTATCATCAGTAATGTGCCAAATGAAATCACACATGGTAATTGCAGCTTCAAAGTACAACGTGGGGTCATGATGGCAGCGGTGATGAGCTCTCGGGGCTCCTACCCCAAGTGAATCACCAGGATTGCAAATGACAATTGTTACTATTAATATAATAATACCTTAAATTGCAGAGTGCTTTTCCATTTACACGACACATTATCTTCCGTGATCCTCATAAGAACCCAGTGAGAGTGGTAGGAAAGATGATATTTCTTTTGCACAGATGAGAAAACCAAGTTCAGTGGCCATTCAGTTAGAGTGGCAGTGCGGAGCATGAGCCTGGGTCACTTGATGCTCCAACTTCCTTCTGCTACTCGGTGCGATGTTTGTTGCCACCAGGACCCGCAGACCCCCACTGTCTCTTTCCCTACAGGTCTGACCACATCAGTTCAAGGCATCCTTGCTAGGGGAACCTCGTGGTTGGGAAGGCATCCAAAGGGTATGCAAAGCTGCCTCTCGGCTCAGCCCAGGCGGTGGGCTCCTGGGAGCACGGCCCTTCCCGAGAGGGAAGGCCACAGCATCCCACATTTGTTTTCCTGCAGCTCGAAATAGAACAAATGAGATATCACAGCTGAGCTCACTGCAGCATCAGATGTCTCTAAAATAATTAAATAAAGGGAAATGGGCGTGTGAAGAAAAAGCCCCAATTTCAATGCCAGTGTCCAGGCCAATGATGGAAAAGGGATCGTGGCCAAAGTCAGGCGTGTGGGCAGCTCCTCCGGAGAGACCAGGGTCCCAGCAGCTCTGTCCACGTGGGCCATGCTGGCCAGGCCACCCTAGCAGTAGCAATGCTGTCACCCTCCACCATTTGGCTGCTGTTCCAAAGAGCAAGAGACAACTTCTGCTCTTGCCACCCACGAAGACGAAAGATACGCTCCAGTTCCCCGTCACTGAACAGGCCTGCTCTCCTATGCCCACCATGCAGACGTCAGCCAGGCATGCTAGAGTGGGTATCCCCTGTGTGTCACGTGGAAGAGCCACAGAGTGGGAGCATTGCCCTGGTGCCTGCCCTGCACACGCATCCACACTAAGGTGCTTGGCCTCCGCGGTGTCCTCCACTGAAGGGCTCATCTCCCCAGCGTCAGTCTTCACAGCTCTAAGTGGGGTAGAAAGCTTGTGTCTTACCTCCGCATAGAGCTGTGAGGGTGGAGTGGGACCGCACCTGAGAAGGCGCTTTGAAACTTAGCAGTCCCACGCAGCGCTAGGGAACCAGGGCACACCACGCCACTGAGATCAGGACAGACGGTCAGGCACAGGCTGACCTCCATGCTGCTGGTTAGATGGGTCATGTGACCCATAAAACCCTCCCACACAGCTGAGGACTCAGAGGAGGGTGCTGGGGACCTAGACAGGATGGAGCCACAAACAGCAGGAGCCTGCATGCTCAGAGGAACACTGTTCCTGAACGCTGCCCAGGAGGCGGAAGACACCCTCTTGTGTCATATTACTGAAGTTCAGGGTCATCTGGTATGACGGTTGGGCCACCTGGACAAGCATAATGACCCTGGGAGGGAGTTGCTTAGAAAACTCCCACCAGGGCTGGGCATGGTGGCACACGCTTGTAATCCCAGTACTTGGGAGGTGGAGACCGGAGGATCCAGGTTCGCAGCCAGCCTCAGCTACTTAGTGAGGCCCTCCGCAACTTTGTGAGACCCAGTTTCAAAATAAAGAATAAAAAATAGGGCTGGGGGTGTAGCTCAGAGGTAGAATGCCCCTGGGTTCAATCCCCGGTACCGCAAAAAAAAATTAAAAAAAAAAGAAAACCCCCACCAGCCAGGCATGGTGGCACACACTTGTAATCCCAGTACTTGGAAGTCTGAGACAGGAGGATTACAGGTTTGCAGCCAACCTCAACAACTTAGTGAGGCCCTCCCCAACTTAGTGAGACCCTATTTCAAAATAAAAGAATAAAATAGGGCTGGGGGTGTAGCCCAGAGGTAGAATGCCCCTGAGTTCCATCCCCAGTACCAGAAGGAGGAAGGAAGGAAGGAAGGAAGGAAGGAAGGAAGGAAGGGAGGGAGGGAGGGAGGGAGGGAGGAAGGGAGGGAGGGAAGGAGGGGAACCTCCCCCAACCATGCAGGTATAAATTCAAGCAAACAGAGAGAAGTCTTTTAATAGCAAACAATCAAGTCTCATCATATTTCCTCAGACCAGTAATGGGAGAAAAATGAAACCCTATGGGCTAAGCGTGGTGGCACACACTTGTAATCCCAGTACTGGGGAGGCTGAGACAGGAGGATCCCAGATTTGCTGCCAGCCTCAGCAACTTAATGAGACCCTGTTTCAAAATAAAAAAAATAAAATAAAATAGGTGTAGCTCAGTGATAGAACATCCCTAGTTCAATCCCCAGATACACACACACACACACACACACAAAAGGAGATGAGACCCTATGAAAAAGGCATCCAGGCAGATGGGCTCCAGGGTCAAACAGTTCTCTGCTTTATCTGCATTTAACCTATTTGAGGAGCAGACCTAGAGTTTGTGGCAGAGGTAACTTCCTCTTCACCAACAGCTAGATTTTCACTTATGACTATAAACTCTTAACCAGTCACACAGGTTAAGTTACCTGATCACAGTGTCCCGTGATCTTATAATGTGCACAGGCCATGCTGGAAGGGGTCAGATAAGAGACGTAAGAATCTGTTGGGGAAAATAAAAGGCAGGGGGAAGGAGTTGACAGCTTATAAACACAAAACAGAAATGGCTTTTGGACACTGGAAGATGACTTCCCTTGCCTGTGAGAAATAAATACAAAATGAAATGGCAAAGATATACATCTCACCTTATCAGACTGACAAAATCAAAAAAGTGTGACAAGACCTGAGTTGCAGAGGGTGTGGGGGGAAGGGGCTCATCTCTACTGCCTGTGGAGGGGAACACCGGTCCATCTCCAGAGGTCAGTCTGATAGTATCTGTCAATATGTAAACAGCAAATCCATGTCAATTCTACTTCTAGAAATCTACCCAACAGATATCCTTGTCCATGTGCGAAAAGACTCATACCCAGGACTATTCACTGTTTGAATTGGAACAGATGGGAAGCAGCCTAAACGTCCAACAGAACAAATCACACAAGTACATTAAACAGATGAAAAGTCCACCTCGAAGTTTACAGGATCTTGCTCTGGAACACCCCGGGGAGGAGGGTGGGCAGGAGCAGGCACAGCGCATTAGCATCTCCCCACTGGGGACACCATGAAGAAGCCTGATCCTTCAGATGCTAAGGAACACGATTCAATATTTAACAAGGTGCGAATCTGTTTCCGTGCAGTTCCTCAATGTGAGACTTATTTTAAGTATATGGAAAATTAGCCGTGAGGCAGACAACACAGCAACAGCTGTGTTTGCCTGTTCTTGGCTACCCTGACATCACAGACACCAAATAGGAGCTCCAAAAGTGAGCAAACGACATTGTCCCTAGCGGCACACCTTCTCCCCAGAGGACGATTCCCGAGCCATTGCCTAGTGTGGGAGTGGTCTCCCCTCTTTACAGAGTGGCTAGTTACAATTTGGGCAAAGTCAGGCATCTGAAACTTGGAAACAGAATTTTATCTGAAAAATCAGCTGCAACCTTTTTGGAGAGAAATCCAGCAGTATCTACTGGAATTAAATATACACACACACCCTCAACTTAGAAATCCCTCTCTCCGACACATGGAACGAAAGCCCCAGAACGGAAGGCAACGTGCGCAGGAATGCTTATTACAGCACTGTGGGAAAAGAAACAACACCCTGAGAGTCACCAAAGGAGGGGACTGAATGAAGAGCGGCGTGTCCACACCACAGGGATTCTGACCTTGTTTAAACGGATGAGATCTACGTCTATAGACTGGAAGGGATGCCCATGTGAGCATTATATATGCAACACGAGGTGCCGGAGGGAGTTTATAAGACCCCATTTCCGTTAGTCAGAAAACCAAGGGCCTTGTGGAAGCTAGAGAGAAAGTAGGAAAGAAAAGGGACTTTGTGAAAAGGAGGAGAGAGATCAGTAGTGAAAAAGGACTGGGGGAGGGAGAAGAAGGGGAAAAGGAGGCTTAGGGAAAGAAATAGATCAAAGAATGTTATGTTCGTGTATGACTCTACCACTGTCAATCTCACTAGCATGTACAAGGTGGGAGGACAGGTAGGAGGGCAGGGGGAGGGAGACGCACCAAGTGATGTTGCACGCATAGATGAACGCACCGCTCTGAACTCACTACGCCGTACAATTACAGTGCACCAATAAATAGACAAAAAGTTTAAATAAAAAATCCCAACCTAAAAGCCCCATACAAGGCAAGGCCCTCCCCACTCTGCCCTCCTGCAAATCCTTCCCTTTCCTCTATGACTTTATTTCCTACCTTTTTCCCTGTCCCAGCTTGTTCCTACTTTTTCCTCTGTTTCAGTTGACAGGTACCATCCAGCCTCTGGACCTTTGAACCTACCCTCTGCCTTGGTACTCATTCCCCGGAGATCTGCATGCCTTTCCTTCTGCATGTCCTTTAGTCCTCTGTACCAAATTCACAAGTGTCTCACACTTGATCCCCTCACTTAAAATTACAAAACGGAGGGGGATCTGTCCTGCTTGACTTTTCTCTGAAGCAGTCATCACTGCTGGTACTTCCGATGCTTCCTGACCAGCAACTCAAGCCCTCCAGACTATTAGCCCCCTGTGGGTAGGGGTTTTTGTCTCTCCTTCCGTGCAGCATCCCAGCACCCCGCGCAGAACAGACATTCAGCAAATCCTCGCTGAACGAACGGAAAACTGGTTTGTACCTCTTGAGCCTGGAGAAATGAGTGGAAGAGTCTACCAGAGGCTTTCTTAGCGAAGAAGAAATAAGGAAGATACTGTTTTATTTTTATAACTTTTGAAGAGGCATTAAATACAATAAAAAATCAAAGATAAAAAGCAGGCTAAGAGGAGGCACTATAGAGTGCAGATGATGCAAAGTGTGCAGAGAAGGGACCAACCCTGCCGCCCTCCTGGCCACGGCTTGCGCCTCGCTTCCTCCATGCGCCTCGCCCAGCGTCCTCAGAAGAAAGCCATCCCTTCCCAGCATCCCACACAGCAAGCACACTAGGAGGGTCAAGTTGTTGCTCATAAAAGAAATCATAGAGTACATGCTAACCCCAATATAAATACTCTTGGACTATCCCTCCCCTAGGCTCGGCTGCTATTGGAGATGAGTAACTAAGAACCAGCAGGACCAGACTGCCCAGGACTGTACGGTCTAAACAAGGTAGGGAGACAGGAGCAGAAGTGATGGTCCAGCACCACCTCTTCACCACGTGACCTTGGGCAAGGTCACTCTAACCTCTCCAGGTCATAGGCTCCTCCTCTGTGAAAATCAAAATCAAGTTCTCTGTCTTGGCCAAGGGGCCAGGTTTACGTGACAGAGCTCTAGCACACTACAGAAGTATAAGCTCAGAAGAGAACCACATCCTGATGTCTCACCATTAGATCAGACCAGACCACGCTCCACACGGGGCCTCGTTTCCTCCACTGCCCTTTCCAATTCGTTGCTGTTGGATGCTGAGAGAGCCAGGCGTTTTTGTACTTGACCTTTGGCCACCTGGCTAAATTCTGTTGCTTCTAATAATTTATAGATTCAGAGTCTAGGGTTTCCTCTGGCCAGATGACCACATCGCCAACAAATAAAGACACTTCTATCTCTTCCTTTCAAATGTGCGTGTCTCTGTCATCTTTTGTGTAATTGCCCTGGCTCAGACCTACAGTTCAGGGTTGAAGAAGAGAGGGAATATTGGGCTTCGTCTTATTTTTAACTGGAACTGAATGTGGTATAGTTTGGATCTTGGTGTCTCACAAAGGCCCTCATGTTAAAGACTTGGTTCTCATGACCAAGGTACTATTTTTGTATGCATGAGTGTAATACTGGAGATTGAACCCAGAGGCAAACTAACTCTGAGCTATATACCCAGCCCAGCCCTTTTTAATTTTTTTTTTTTTTTTTTGTGAAACAGAGTCTTGCTAGGTTGCTGAGAGTCTCGCTAAATTGCTGAGGCTGGTCTCGAACCTGCGGTCCTCCTATCTCAGCCTCCCAAGTACTGGAATTACAGGTGTGTGCCACTATGTCCAGCTTCCCAAGGCACTATTGAAGGTGGTGAAACCTTTGAGGTGGGGCTTAGTGGAAGGAAGTTAGATCATTTGGGGTGTGTCCTTGAAGGGGATAATAGGACCCTGTCCCTTCCACTTTCTCTGTTTGCTTCCTGGCCTCCATAAGAGGAGCAGTCCTCCTCCACCACACACTCCTGCCGTGATGTACTATGCCACCGTAGGCCCAAAGTAACTAGGCCAACCAACCACGGGCTGAAACCACTGACCTGTGAGCCAAAATAAACCTGTCCTCCTTTTAAGTTGATGATCTCAGGTATTTTGTCACAGTAACAGACAGCTGACTAATACGGAATGCATCTCATGTTTACCTATGAGGAGCAACATTTGGCACACATTTTAACAGCTATCCATCATCACATGAAGACGTTCCCCCTGTACTGGGTTTGCAATGATTTATCGTGAAATACCTGCTGGATTATACTGATTGCTTTTTCAGCAATTAGAGAGATCATCGTGGGTTGTTCTCCCTTCATCTGTTTTAACAGAGGACTGCAAAGCGCTGGCATGCTGCAAACTAAATGCTGACGTTCAGGGACAGGAGGAACAAGGCCTGGGACGCTGGACAGGATGTCACTCCTCCCTCAGCCCCCTGAGTCCTCCTGATGTCCCTACCCACCACATGCACCCCTCCTCTTTTCAACTCTATCACTCCCTGTGCTCATCTCCTTCACCTCATCCCAAACTCCCAACCACGCCCTAAAATGCCACAGGCCTTCCCCTGTATGAAGGGGCATTGAGTCCCGAGAAAGTTCACTGCCAACTCACCGAGTCATGAGAACCCATCCTCAGCTTATACTGCAGGAAGCAAGCTGACCCTGTCATTTTCTCACAACAGATAACCCCTCGTTTTGATGCGCATGCTTCATCACCTCACATATTCTTTTTTATTTTTATTGGTGCATTGTAGTCATACATTTTGATGAAGTTCACGGTGATAGAGGCACACATGCACACAGCACTCATTGAGCCCTCCCCCAGTTCCCACCGCACTCCCTCTCCCCCCTGCCTTCCCGTGCTCAACACAGTGATCGGCTTTGATAAGTTTGTGCATGTATATCATGTCCATTGAAGTGTTTCCCTCTTCAAGTCTTCCTCCCCATTCCTGTCACTCTCAGTTAGGTCCCCTCCTTCACTCCACTAAGGTTTCTCCTCCTTTGTCTGGAGCTCCTCCTGTGTCCCAGTTTCTCCCTAGATGCCACATATGCCACCTCGCAGATTCTGATTCAGGCGAAGCAACCCTGGAATGATGGGACCCCTCAGGGGGCAGCAAGGTCCCTGTCCCCAGGGAGAATGAAGCAGCAATGGTAAGCCCCCATCCACCATACTGTCACACAGGTCTTTCTACACGAGATGCAAAGCAACCCAGGGTCCCCTGAGCTGTAAAATGAGGCTAGCGTGACCAATAGCAAGGCACAGGAGGAGGCGGTAGCCTACAAGGATGAGCAGGAGGCAGGACTGTTTAGCAATTCCAAACACCTGACATACTTTTCCCCAGTCCTCACAACAGCCCTTTTAGGTATTAGAATACATTGAGAAGTTACTATGAAATGAAAACACACACACACACACACACACACACACACACACACACACCGTGTTCAGTGCCATGGACTCCATGGGTGACAGAGCCAGGCAGCACCAAGGGCCCAGGCTCCAGGCCTTACTCCAGCTCCACTCCTCTGCTCTGCCTCCCGGGCTACAGGGCACGAAACTGCTTGTCAAACTGCTTAACACGGCGACAGCCACATAATGGGCACTTAACGATTCTCCCCAGCTTGAGATGGTCAAAGGTCCCTCCCACCGTGCAAAGGCAATTTGCTCATCTGCGAAGCAAAGATGAGGCTTCCTTCTGGCCTGTCCTAGACTGGAAGGTCTGACTGCATGGCTCTTAACGGCTTCCACCTTTTCAAGATCTATCAGAAGCATGGTCTCATTGGACTTCCGCAACTCTGAGAGGCAGGAACGTGACAAACAAGGTCACTGGTACTCACAGGTGAAGTGCTGCCGAAGGCCCCATGCTGGATCGGCACACTCACATCCGAGGACACCAGCCACCAATATTACCTCCGTCCCAACCAAAGCTTTATGGGTGAAAATAAAGAAGATCTAAGCATTGTGATTAAAAGGCAGCAAGATGAACATATCTTCAAATCTTAATTTATGGTGTTGGTCTGGGCGTGAGACCCACTCCATCAATGTCTGGCGGAGTGAATGAGGAATGTCACCACAGCAGGATTCGGCCAATCAAGAACAAATAATACCATCGAGATGGAGGCCACATGACCTCTGCACCCATGGAGGGTGCCTTGGTTCTCCTGTCATAATCTAGGCACCAAAACATCTATTGGCAGCTTATTCCCATCAGCCCCGGGATGAAGCTGCTACTGCATCTGGTTCCAAGACAGACTTTGGAGGCCGCAGACTAATCCCAATGGTCTGTTTATTGGGGAAGGTCATCACCGTAGTGCTGCCCCTCCCTTCAGGCCCCGGGAAGCACCAAGGCCACTTTATTTGTCAGTGACTCAACTAGAACCATGTGGAACTCAAGGCAACCCTTTGGTCCTCAAGGGCATGGCCAAGCTCAAGCTGGTTCAGGGAGGTTGCAAAGACCAAGAGCCAAAACAGATGGCACAGGTGATGCTAACGTTTAGGTCCAAGCAGTCTGAGCTCTGAGCAAGGGACATGGCCGGAGCCCAGCCTCTGACCCTTGGTTTTCAAGAAGATCCACACCATCGGACAAGCCACCAGCTTCTCATCAAAGCCATCCTATCCCGAAGGGCATTGCGAATGAGCCCATCCCAGACACATTTCCCCACCTCAGTTGGTGGGACAGGTCTTCTGAATGTATTCCAACTTGTGAGGCATACTCAACTAACCAATGCTTGATAACAACACTTGGTGGCAGACATCTGAGGTGTCCCCTCTCTGCCCTGGCACTGAAGCCCGGTTTGGGGGAGAGCAATGCCCTCATGACACCACTCTTCAGGTTCCGATTGCTCTTGTGTCTGCTGTGAACAATTGTGCACAGAGAAAAGGACAGAGGCTCACCACTGCAGCATGACACAGAGCTCCAAGGGGCCACCTACTGTATGAGATGTCCGGCAGAGGCAAACCCATATGACAGGAAGCAGTGGGGAGGGAGCGATTGCTCATGTGAAGGGGTTTCTTTTCAGGGCAATGAGAATGTTCTGGAATTAGTTGATGGTGATGGTTGCACAACTCTGCATAAACCTTACAGTATGTGAGTGATATCTCCATAAAGCTGTCATTTTTTAATGGATGGAGAATAGCAGGGTAGCAAACGAGGAAATGCTTCCCTGCCCTATATCTCACCTTCTGTCACTCCTTCACAGAACCTTTATGTCCTCCACAGTCCTAGCAGTCCTACAGTGGTGGGCCAGCACCTCACACGTCAACCCGCCTTGGTCCATTCATTGCAATGAAGGCAGCCTGGGAACATCCTGGGGAACACCTCTGGGAATATCCATTCATTTTGGAGGGGAGCTGGCTACTTTTCTGTAAGCTCAATTCCCCCAAGCCCAGGATGGAGAAGGACAGAAAATTAAAGAGCCGGCCACCTTCCTTCTCAGAGAAGCGAGGGCCGGGAGGAGGAGAGACTGCAAGCCCAAGCGTTGAGATCATCGACTCTGCTCCTCCAAGCTGCGTCGAAGGAAAAGTACAGTCTGGGGCTGCAGGCATGACAGACTTGAGAGGAAAATAAATCAGGCATAAAAACTGCTAGAGGTTCCATTAGCAAGACAGAGCAAAAAATAGGATTCCCACATCCCCCTGTTGCCCTTAGGGCCCCGCATCCTGCTAAAAATAAAGCAACAGGCAGTGGTATTTGTAATGCCAGAGTTCTCAGGAGTCCCTGCAGAGCCAGGCTTGCTCCCAGCCGCTGCCATTTCCCTGGCTTTTCTGTCCCCACCACCTGAGCCATGGAGCGCATCAAGGAACCAGGACTGACAGAGGTCTGCGTGGATCACGAGGCTCGGATGGATTTTCATCTGATGTCCCACTTCAAGGATGCGGGCAGAGGCTTGAGATCCAAACACAGGGACAAGTGCAATGTCCCTTTAGGAGAACCGGGTCTGAGCATTTGGGTCAGGAAAGGAGGGAAGGGAAAGACACATATCCGACCCCACCCTCTGGGGTCCTGGCTGGTGTCGAGGGAAAGGAGTAAATGGGGGCTTTCCACCCAACCCCCGTCTCAGGGAGGCCAAGACTGGATTCCGACCAAGCATGGTCATCTCTTGGAGCAAGAGCAGGCTGAGGGCAGTCATTCAGCTCTTGGTGACTGAGTACAGACTCTGGATTCAAATCCCACCCTCACCGCTTACTAGCAGCGAGAGCTTGGACAAGTTACTCAACCTCAGTTTCCCCACCTGTAAAACGAGGATGATAACATTTCCTGCCTCGCAGGACTAATGTTCCTGCCGCAGTGCCTAACACATAAAAGTACGTGATGACTGACAGACACTGGGAACCTGCGAACAATGTCTAGGAAAACTGCTGGCCTTCAAGGCCAGTCAGCAACTCTCAAGCGTTCAGGCCACCCATGCATGGCAAGACTGAGACTCCCTGACCCTTGAGTAGAAGTCACTTCTCCAAATTAGGCGACAATCAGAGCAGTCAAGTGGTGAGGACAAGATTTGAGCCAAGATGTGTCTAACCCTAATCCCATGCCTTTAACCATCACACTATGTCAAACCGTCTCTTGCAAAACCCCACAGTGGGCACAAAAAAACTTCCTTGACACAGACAGCGAGGAGCAGGGAAATACAAATGGGAAGGGTGGTCTCTTTAAAAATAACCAGTCAGCAGGCACAGTACTTATTCGTTTGTTTGTTTTTTTTGTTGGGATTGAACTCAGGGGCTTTCTACCTCCAAGCTACACCCCAGCCCTTTTTTATTGTTATTATTATTTTGAAACAGGGTCTCACTAAGTTGTTGAGGCTGGCCTCAAACCTGCAATCCTCCTGTCTCAGCCTCCCAAGTATGGTGATTACAGGCGAGCACCACCACGCCCGGTCTTATTAGTGTTTAAGTTGTCATAATCTGTTCCGCAGGTCCTTAGAAGCTAATTTATGTCACAGGACATAAATCAAGTGGTGTCCTCTTCCTCAAGATTAGCAGACCAGAAGTGGGCAACTAGAACCCAACACTTTCCTCTGAGGACTTCCAGCTCATCTTGTAACTGCAGGTCCAGGCCTCCCCACCTCGGCTCTGCCCTGCTCCTTCCCTTGGCAGGCACTCGGTGCCCACCATATGCTGCTGTGGTCCGTAAAGGCACTGGGGGATCTCGGGCCTGCACCCAGTTGAGGTGTGGCTCCAAGAACACAAGGGCTCATAAAACAGCCCCGAGGCCGAGAATAAGGGAACGGCCATAAACCCACAGCTCTAACAGCCGACATCCTGGCTGGCTGCTCTGCCCGCTCCTAACCCGTGAACTGCAGAGGAATGTCCCTCCTAAGTACACCACCCAGCTCCAGCCCAGGGCCCGGGACTGCAAGGGCCTCAGAGGCCACCTGGCAAGAAGGGCGCCTCACTGAGCTCTACTGGCTGCAGGGACTGCACCAGGTGCCCTCATTGAGGGGGATCAAGTAGAGAATTCAGGGAGGAGCTGGCACTGTGCCCAGAAGCCAGAAGCACTCCTTTGTCTTTCCTAAGCCCACAAACACCCCGACAAGTTGAGTCTGATCCCCATCTTTCAGGTGGGAAGACTGAGGCCCTGAGAAGTTATGCAAGTAGGAAGTGACTGGGTTCCAAGCCAGGCTTGTCTGTTCTAAACACCGGCTGTGTCGACCTCACTCTTGGTCTTTCTCAGAGGCTCCTGGAAGAGTCACGGAGTGAGCTGTCGGGTGCTAGACAGGGTTTGGAGACCTCTCGAGTCTCTGGTGAGGGCCCCCTCAACTCAGGGCAGCCAGGCCTCCAGGGCAGCCTCCCTCGACTGCTGGTTTGGTCCCCAGGGTGCCTTCGAGGGTGCCAGTCCCGAGCAGCCTCCCTGTGCTCCAGCCTCCTCCCCTTTCTGGGAAGCCCACTGGCCTGGGGGCCGGCTGACAGAGGTCAAGGATAAGGGAAACAGTACTTCCTAAGTGCCACGTCCTTTGCACATATCAGCTCACTGCTTTGGCACAAATACTATCATCAATGTGCAGCTTACAGGAAACCAAGACTTAGAGAGGACATACAACTTGCCCAAGGTCACGCGGCAATAAACAGCAAGACGAGGTAGCACGCGCACTCCTCGCCACGCCCCCCGGATAAACTGCCACACCTGTGAATGCCACGCACTGCTATCTCCCAGCTACACAGCTGTGGCCCGCACCCTCCCCAGCCTCTGATTCGTTGCAATAATGCCACTGAAAGGCTAGGCTGGCTCTAAGTTGGGGTCACCAAGGCCTGCCCCAGTCCCACCCCACTCATCTTGGAGAAAGGGATGGAGCAGTTAGGTACCCGTAGAAAGGCCCAGACTCAGAGCAGCAAACCCCCAAAGGCCCTCAAAAGACTCCCCAACCTAGAAGGACAAGCTTGCATCCAGAAGCACCCTTCTTCCAAACCCCCTCCTGGGGGACCCTGAGCGGAGGGAAGCTGAGTACAAGGCATGATATAGTTTGGATCTTAAGTGTCCCCGAAAGGTCTGTGTGATAAAGGCTTGGTCTCAGAATGGTGCTATCAGGAGATCATAAAGGCTTTAGGAGGTGGAGCCTAGTGGAGGTGTTTAGGTTACTGGGGTATGCTCTCAAGGGGAACTGTGGAACCCAGGCCCCTCCTCATTCTCTTTCGCTTCTTGGCAGTCTTGCTCCACCATGTACCCCACCACGATGTGCTACCTCACCACAGGCCCAAACAATGGGGCCAATTCATCATGGACTAGAACTTCCAGAACTGTGAGCCAAAATCAACCTTTTCTCTCTGTAAGTCGATCATCTCAGGTGTTCGTTCTAGTGACCGAAAGCTGATTAGCACCTGGTGTTCCCCCATCACTAGGTCTCTTCAAGCAACCTGGGGCAGGAGGAGCCATCTGGGGCTTATCTTGTCCAGCCCACAAACCCTCGCCAAGTGTCCTCGCAGTCACCCCTGCCCACAGCACCTGGAGGAGGCACAAAGACCTCTGCAGAGGCTGAAGCTCCCAGAGTCACGCCGCAGCAGACGTGCCGGGTTCTTCCTCCCCAGGACTTCGTCTGCCTCCAATAAAACACACTGCCTGGGGGGGGGGGGGCAGTTCAGACTCACCTATCCAACCAGGTCAGAAATGAGCCCCAGTCGTGAGATCGTTAGGGGACCTCTCATCAAATACTCACAAGGATTCGTCAGACAGAAAGGGTAAAAGGACAGGAAGAAGAACTATAGGTAAGGAAGGAGCTGAATATCAGAGACGCATGAGCAGGAAGCTTGTGAGACCCCAAAGAAACTACCCAGTCCCGATCGGGAGTGGGAAGGGGAAGATGAAGTGGCTCAGGAGGATGAAGGACAGTACCGTGGAGCGGTCCAGCGCCAGCCGAAGACCTGCTCCCCTGCTCACAGCGCTCCTTGGGCTCCTGTGCCCTCACTGTCCCTTTAAAATGCCATTCATTCACACACTGTGGCAGGCTGAGTAACAACCCCCACGATGTCCATGTTCTAACTCCAGGGACCTATGGGAGTTGCCTTACATGGCACAAGGGACTCTGCGGCTGTGATTAATTTCATAATCTGGAGATGGAGAATTATCTCGGATTATCCTCCAGGTGAGCCCTACATGTAACCACAGGATCCTTCCAAGAAGGAGGAAGAGGGAGAGCTGGCATAGAAGAGGAAGTGGGAGACGCTACAAGGAAAGCTAAGGTTGGAACAATGCACCTTGAAGATGGAGGACGAGGCCAGAAGACAAAGAACACAGACGCTGCAGAAAGGGAGAAAGATTCTCAAGAAGGAACCGGCTCTGCTGAGACTCTAAGTTTGACCCGGTGGAACCAATTTCAGACTTCTGACCTCCAGAACTAGAAGAGACTAACTTGTGTAGTCCTAAGGCACTAGGTTTGTGGCCATTTGTTATAGCAGCAAAAGAAAACTAATACGTACGCTCCGTCACCTGAGAAGTCCCTTCTTGTGCTCAGCACTGTGCTAGCCTCTAAGGGTGAAGTGATGAGCAGGGGACATATCCCCGCTCTCCTGTGGCTTACAGCCATTCTTCCTCCTCCACCTTCTCTCCCGGGTCCCTGTGATCTGCAAGATGCTGACTCCTCCCCAGCCTCCAGCTCCCACACTCTCCACGAAGCTTCTTTCTGACATCAGAGCCTTCAAAGATACCACCCCTCGGTACCTGCCTCGCTGCCCTGGGCGGGCTGACGGCTATTCATCCTGGGGGCCTCATTTTCAGAGAAGCCTGCCCTGAGCCCCAACTTGGGAAACAAGGGACCCCGTCATATCCCATAGTCTCTTATCAGGTACATGTGAGAGGGAGGTGTGATCAATCCAACCCAGTCCCTGAGAATGAGACTGTCAGCCCTCTGAGGGCAGGGACTGTGGCCACCTGGTCACCGTGGCAGGCGCGTTCATTAATTTACCTCTGCCAGAACTGCTTCATTTAGCATCTGTAGTAAAACAAGCCACTTCAGAGATTTTCCCAAAGAAGACACACGAATGGCCAACAGGTATATGAAAAGGTGCTCAACATCACTAATCATCAGGGGAATGCAAATTAAAACCATAATGAGATATCACCTCACACTTTTAAAATGGCTATTATTTTTTTAAAAAAAGACAAGTGCTAGGGAGAGTATAGAACAAAGGGAACTCTTACACACTGTTACTGGGGATGTAAACTGATAGAGTCATTGTGGAAAACAGGATGGAGGGTCCTCAAGAGCTTAAGAACAGAACTACCATATCCAGTGATCTTACCACTGGGGATATAGCCAAAGGAAATAAAACCAAAGGTGCATCAGCACTCCCATGTTTACGGCAGCGCTATTCACAATGGGCAAAATACAAAGCAGCCTACGCGTCCACCAGCGGGTGAATGGATAAAGTGTGGTACATGTACACAATGGAATATTATTTGACCTTTAAAAGAAAGAAATCTTGGATTTGTGACAACATGGCTGAACCTGGAGACATTACGCTAAGGGAAATAATTCAGGCACAGAAAAGTCCTGCATGCCCTCGCTTACATGTGGAATCCAAAAAATTGGACTCATGGGAGCAGACTAGAATACCAGTACGGCTATCGCCGAGATGCTGACAACTACGAAATGTCAGACAAGAGGAGCAAATTCAAGAGGCCTATTGACAAAGTTACTATTGTTAATAACAAAGTATTGCACTCTTGAAAATTGGTAGGAAAGTAGATTTTAAGTGCTTGCACCACAAAAAATGATAAGTATGATAGATAGTACATATGCTAGTTTGATTTAAATGTCCCATAATGCATACATATTTTGAAACATCATGTTGTACATGATAAAAATATATAATTTTGTCGACTTAAGAAAGTTTAAAAAAGAATTTTGCTAATAAAAATTACATTTTTAAAAATGCGGGTGTGCAAGGTCTTTCCCCTCAACTGAATTCCCCAAAGGCCACCTCGGGTGTGACAGAGGGGACCCAGCACTCCAGGAACACTAACTGACATCGCTCCCATGCCTGAGTGACATGTCTTCATCTGGTTTAGGCTACAGTCCCTGAAATTTGGCCAACATGACATTTAAGAGAAGAAGCATAAAGGTGTTTGAATAATCAAACACACACACACACACACACACACACACACACACACACACACACAGCTGCTCAGCCCCTCAGCCTGAGTCAGTGACACACGGAAGTCAGGGATTAAGTTCCAAAACCACAGACGGAGATAAAGCCCCAAACAGACTGCAGAGCCTCGGGGGATGAAAGTCCCCACACCTGCCCGCAGCTGCCAACCCCTCCAAGGCAGAGGCTTCAAGACAAAGCTGACAATCTGGGAGGAGACTTTTGAGAAAGAAGAAAACAGTTGGCAAGTCACCTACCATCTCCCACTGGCAGACAGCCACCCTGTCCCCACCCAGCACTGGCTGCCCCTCTGCCGGAGGCACTGGCTGCCCCTCTGCCGAAGGCACTGGTCCTGCAGCCACCTCCTCCTCCTCCTCAGGCCCGCCTGGCTCCAGGGCTACCTCCTCCTCAGAGAACCCTTCCCTGACCACTCATAAGGGAGACCCCCAGCCCCCACGACCCTGTCACCCTCTTCGGTTGTCTTCATTGTGCCGCTGGAAATGACCTCATTCACTCATTACTAGTGACCTGCCCCCGATGCCTTCACCTCGGGCCTGGCGCCTGTCATTGCTTTCCCAAGGCCCCGACAGGGCCAGGCATGCAGGAGTGCTGGAGGGCACAGAGCAACCCCACTGCACACACTGCAGGGCACTGGGGTGCAGAGATGAAGGTCTGTGTCTGACCTCACAGAGCCCCAACCCGATGGTACCCCAAAAAGTCAAAGACGGCCCATCTTCAGGGTGTCTCCCTCCCTGAAGCTCTTCCCCAGCCAGCCAGCAGCGCTGTCTGCTTCATGAGAGGAAAGTGCGACTGGAGAATCCCCAAGGCCAGGCCCAGTAGATCCCAGGAAGAAGTCAGACCTGGGCCGTGTACTGTGTGATGTCCACAGAGACAGAAAGACCAGCCGGGGTGGGAAGAGGGGGATGGGTGACTGCTGATCAGCAGGGGCTTCCTTTTAGGGTGATGACAATGTTCTGGAATTATGACAGTGATGATGGCTGCACACTTTGCTCCCCAAAACCCCAAAGATAATGTGCATATTTTGTATACCTGGCCAGAGACCCAGACACAGTCACATGCCAACAGTGAACCAGGTGAGCTGTTCACAAAGTCCTACCACCTTTCCTTCTCTGATTTCCTTTCTCCCTCGCTCTTTCCCTCCCACTGCAGGAGGTATGTGATGCATGAAACAATTCTTCTTCAGAACCCAGGGGCAGGTGGGGCGCCTCGAATCCAGAGAAAGAAAAATGTAAAGGATGCAAAAAGAGATCAAGATGCATGAATATTCATCTTCCTTCCCCTCCTGACGGAAACCAGATTTGGAGAGGTTCATTGAGCTCTATTTCCTCTGAATTCCTTGGAGCGTTCATGGTTGGCATCTCATCATTCTGCCTGAACACAGACTGTAACAGGAGATCCTTGTCTCCGAGAACTGGCGGCTACACGGGCGGGTGCCTACACATGTAGAAATTCACCAATGTGGGCCCTTCAGATCTGCAGCTGCCCTGTGAGCACAGGAGACCCCACTTATACCATGAAACTCAAACCGTGGCCGGATTACTTCCCATCCTTCAAAGCATGTTTCAAATGTGGTGGCGCCTTCCTCCTTCAGTGCCGAGAACCAGTCTCTACCTCCTTGCTGTGCCTCAAGCCATCTCTGACCCAGCTCTGCCCGCCCCCCCCAAAAAAACAGCAAAAGTGAAGAGCCCCCTCTAGGCCATTTGCTCCCAGATCACTATTACCCCTTGTCCCCCATTGAGCACAGGCATACAGTAGGTGCTCAATAATTGTCTTTGTTTTTGTTTTGTGGTGCTGAGGATTGAACCCAGAGGCATTCTACCTCTGAGCTACACCCCCAACTCTATTTTATTTTTTATTTGAAAGCAGGGTCTTGCTAAATTGATATGAGCCTCACTGAGTTGCTACGGCTGGCTTCGAACCTGTGATCCTCCTGTCTCAGCCTCCCAAGTACTGGGATTACAAGCATGCGCCAGCACGCCCGGCTAATAATTGTTTATTCTAAAAATAAATTACAAACAATCCAGAACTGTCACCTACACAATACCTCTGTAAGTTTCTCAATGTCTAGGCTTCTCTTCTACCTCTTGGGGTGTCTGTGTGACCCCAGGTGAAGACTTAACCTCTCTGAATCTCAGCTCTGAACACCACCTATCCTGAGAGTTGCTGTGAAAACTTTACCAGCTAAGATGCACATCTCAGACTATGGCATTTTGCAGCCCGCCATACCCAGCCTTCCCCCAGATGCAAACCACCCAGGAGCCCAGTAAACTCTGGTTGCCTAGAACAGACCAGCCCTACCTCTGGGTGTTCTGCACCTCTTTCCAATACTCCCAGCACCACATTAAAGAACTTCTAGCTTGTCTGGCCCCAAAACAATGCTTTGGTCTAAAACCAGACCCAATGGGGAAACCAGCGAAACAGGAAGCCCACCAAGGACGATGGGCCAACTGATCCTGGCTGCCAAGGGAGCACTCTTTAGAGGAGTTGACTCCAGCCTCAGCCCAGCTCACGAGGCAACACGAGTGTGCACAGAGGAGTCAGTTAGCAGGAAGATTCCACAATCCACCTCTGTGCTGTTATTTCCCCGTGTGGTGTGCAGCGACAACTACAATGGCTCTGTTCTCTGACAGGCTGTGTAGCTGGCGCTAACATTGCCTCCTCCATCGATTGGCTGCCGTTGAGTCCAGCACAGCTAGGAGGAACTTGGCTCCTCTCGGGACGGCTGCTTGCTGGCCTCACAGAGGCCTCTTCACAGGGGAATGAAAGAAAAAGGTGGGTGGGAAAGAAAAGAACCAATTTGTCATTTTATCAAACACACATGAAGGTCGTCTGCTGGCGAGCAATGCTGTTCTAGCACTTATACCAAGAGAGCACACAACATAGCCTTTCTTCTAGAGAAGTCGGGCATGAGATGCTTCTAGAATGTTGTGCCAAGCCACTGGCAAATGTGGGGGAGAGCTTTGCAGGTCCACCCCCAGGTCACCCAGGCCTGGAGGCGTCTCGTCTACTCGGAGTCGGGGACCTGGTGAAGGTGGCCTGAAAGACCCTCCGTTGGCTTCCAGAAATAATTACCCTCAGAGCTCCAGAAGTCACAGACAAGGAGATTCAGTGTTCCGATTATAAATATAACTGAGGTGGAATATCAGTCAACTCGCTAGCAGGAGTTTGCTGAATGCCCACTTGTTCATTCATTCGCCTGGTGTCTGCCGAGTGCCAGGTGCTGGTCAGAGGTGAGTGGAGAAGACACGTGTCCTGGCCCAGCCGCCCACAGCCCGGAGCATGACGAATCCTGCAGGGCCCAGGTAGGAGCTTACAATCTAGCTGGAGAGCTGACCCTGGGAAGCAAGGTAGAATTCTCAAAAGGTTGCCTTCTCCCCCGCCTAACACAGCGCTTGGTGTCAGATGGATCCAAGAGCAGCTGGAAGCCGGGCATGGTAGCGTACACCTGTAATCCCAGTACTTGGGAGGCTGAGACAGGAGGATCACAGGTTCGAGGACAGCCTTAGCAAGTAGTGAGAGTCTCATCAACCTAGTGAGATCCTGTTCCCAAAAATAAATATAAATTGGATTAGGGGTGTAGCTCCGAGATAGAATGCCCCTGGGTTCAATCCCCAGTACCAAAAAAAAAAAAAAAAAGGAGCAGCTGGAATATACCTACTTCTGCTAAATGCCATTATGCCACCCGGACACGTCGCAACAACAGTGGCCGCTATGTACTGAGGGTTTCTCCTGTGGAAGGTAGAACTTTCTCTATGGCCTTCTCCCTGCAGCTCAGGGAAGCCGGGGGTAAGCCACACGCCCAAGACCACACGGCTCATCAGTGGGAGAGGTGAGAGCTGACCCCAGGTCCCTGTGCCCCGGCCCCATGCCCTTCCCCCTCACCACACAAGCAGAAGGAGCACCCATCCATCCCTCCCCCATCCCCACTCCCCTGCCGAGGGAGCCACGCAGTGACTGACACCTGGAATCCTCTCCACAGCCTGGCCATGTGACCACCTGTGATGAGATGCCAAGAAGCAAAATATTTGCTTAACTGAATGACTGTGACAGCAGAAACCCAAGATAAGAAGGGGCAGGAGGTGGGAAAGAAAGAGGACCCGGAAGTCTTCCTGGAGTCCAGTGTACCGACAGAAGTTGTGGGCTCCTCAGAACACATAATCCCCAACTGAGGACAAATACCAGATGTTATGCAAACCGTAAAACAGGTGCCTGGCCTGCCTCAGTATATCAAAGTATCACAGATTCCTAAGTATGGGATGCTGCCCACTAAGCAAGCCACGGGGCAGGAAGGCAGGGACTCTAAAGGATAAGCCTTCTTTGCCAGGATAGCCCAAAGGTGCCTCTCTACCCCAATCCCTGCCCACCAGGCCCCCGAAGGCATCACAGCCCCAGGACACGTGGAGGGGCCTGACAAACCCTTCCTGTTCTGGCCTCCAGACTCCAAAGCCTTCCAGCAGACCTCCGCCTTGGAGCAGAAGCAGCTCCTGTGTCTTCTAGCACTTTCTACCCTTTCTATCCCCTTGGCCATTATCTCCATCTGCCCAG
This sequence comes from Glis glis, assembly GCA_004027185.1. Taxonomy (NCBI): domain Eukaryota; kingdom Metazoa; phylum Chordata; class Mammalia; order Rodentia; family Gliridae; genus Glis; species Glis glis. The sequence goes on from PVJS01003546.1 coordinate 51,976, forward strand.
GCTGTGGACAGTGGGGTGGTGCAGGACAGAACATTTAGGAGCAAAATCAAAAATCTTAAGAAAACACAGGGGATGGTTGGAGTCACGAGGGACCCCCCTACGTGCAATCCTCATTTTTCAGGTGGGCGAACTGAAGCTGCCCAGAATTAACCCGTTTAGAGTGAGGTCACTCACAAGCCAAAACTTGTCCTTTCCTCTCCCTCCTTCTCCTCCCCCTCCCACTTCCCACAGTACTGTGGGGCGTGAGGTGGGGTGATGATGGGTGAAGGGAAGGGAGAATTTCTGACTCCATTTTCCCTTTATCCTAAGCTCAGCCTCCATCTTTAGAGTCCCAAGGAAAATGGTCACTGCCTCCCCACTGGCCTACCCTGGGCCTTGCTGCTGGCCCCAGCTGCCATGCTCCCTCCAGCGGCCTCCTCTTCCTCATCTCAGCTGCATCCTGACCATGGCCACCAAGGGAGGAGAGGAATCTAAAGTAACAGCCAACCTCATCGCAGCGGGTGCCATTTGTTGAACACTAGCGAGGCGCTAAGTGCTCTCTGAACCCTCGCAGAATCCCTGTGTGCGGGTATTTTTAGTATTCACAGTTTACCCATGAAGACTGAGCTTGGCTGAAGTTAAGTAAATTGGCCAAAGCCACTGAGCTAGAGTGAGGTGATGCTGGGATTCGAGCCCACCTTTGCAGACTATGAAGGCAGGCTATGAAGTTCACAGGTCTGAATTTAAGAGGCCCAAGTCAGCATTCAAAAAGAGTGCTGCCCCTTCACATTTGGGGGTGGGAAGGGATTACGCACTAATTTCAATGCCGCCCAAACTCAAAGCATCTCTGGAACTTCTCTTTGGAAATTGCCTGTAGAGCTCATTTATGAGCACCCAGGACCTTCAGGTTCAAGACTTCACCATTACACATTTGAGGAACCAGAAACACCTTGCCCGTGTTGGCTTCCGCTGCTATACATTACACTCCCCTGCAAAATACCTTGGACAGCATCCAAAATTAAATTGACTTTCAAATGCTGAGCGATGACACCCCAGACGACACTGAAATGGCTGTGTCAACACTACCAAGCCTGTCCCCAGGAAGGGACCCTACCTGTTCAGGTAAGGATGGGCCTGATCACTCTTTCAGTCATGCACTTTTTTAAAAACATTTAGTGATGTTGGGCATCACCATAGAGCTGTAGGTTGCTAAGGAAACAGAGATGAGTAGAAGAAGGTTTCGGTCTTATGGAGCCCTTGATGTGGGGACAATGTTTCACTGCCGATGTAAAGATGGAGCGCGTACAGTCCCACGCCTCAGGGATGTCACGTTCTAACAGAGGAAACAGGTGTGCGATCCACCCAGGAGGACCAGAGTGGAAGTCAGAGTGACCCACCACCTACGAGGTTACTGCCAAGGCCCATGTTCGGAAAAAATTCATTCTCCCAAAGGTGATCAAATTGGAATAACAATAACTCCACTTGGTACGTCAGGGGCTACTCTAAACTCTTAACACCCACCCTCCCGACAGCCTCGTGTACTAACTCTTGTCAGCCCCGCTCTCCACGTGAGTCAACTGAGGCAGGGAGTGGCTGGGCAGCTTGCCCAAGGACTACAGGTCAGCTGAACGATGAGCTAAACCCCAGCAGACGGGCTCCTGACAGCCACACTGAACGGACCAGCACGAGAGATGATGCTCGTTAGGACAGGCAAGGTCTGGTCCACCATCACAAAAGCAACCTTGTTACTCACCTCCAAGCCCTGTGTTCTCAGCAGTGAACTCCTGAACCCACTCTGCTTAAACACGAAATCTGAACTGGGTGGAAGGGGCATACCCAAGGTGAAGCACTTCACCCTGCAAGCAAAATGAGGAGCATGGGGATAGCTACCATCCGTCCCCCTTGCTCTTAAAATTACAGGTGTAGAGTCATTCAAGGGAAGAGTCAAAGCCAGAGAGGGCTGAGTGGCAGGAGCCACATTCAGATCCTAAGGGCAGCCCGGGCAGGCAACTGCTATTGATGTAGACCCTACTGTGGGAGGAGGAGGAGCAACGTCACGGGCAGTCAGGAGACCTCGGTTCTCTTCGAACACACAGCGAGGAGGCAGCCAAGCCCCTTGAATTCTTTGTTCCCGAAGCTGTTCAGGAAGCAGGGAAGCTTGCAGGCTGAAGTCAGTGATAAGAGGAAGAGCTTAGGGAACCCCAGGGCAGCGCAGGGGGGCTAAGAATGTGCACTCTGGAGCCAGGAGACCCTGGCCACTGCCACTCAGTAATGACACTTCTTGGGCAAGTGGTAGCCATTGTGAGACTCAGTCTTTGCTCATCTGTAAAATGGGCCTAATGGTAATGAGATCCTAAGTGATTTACCCAGGAAAGTGACTTCTCCAAGCTTCAGTTCCCACATCTGTGAAATGTGGATCACAATGCCTGCCTCCGTGTTCTGTGGCATCACGGCGCCATCTTGAAATCAACCATGGTGAGAATGTTTATGCTATGAGAATTGGCAAATGCTACAACATAGAGGCTTCTCCACTAGAGATCCAGTTGGGCCAGTATATCACGGGAGACAGAGGAGTGACGGGAAAGGGAAGACAAGGGAAGAGGACTCTAGCCAAAGGGACAGCCAAGAGGTACAAAGCGACAGTGGAATGGACTGAGGGTGGCCCTGTGTGGCTGAGAGCGGAGAGCTTGGGAAGCCGGAGAGATGACAGAGCTGGGTCTTACAGAAGGACCTAGACAAACGGTAGCTATTTGCTCTAGTCATCGTTGTTGTGTAAAAAAAAATCACTCCGGAACACAGTGGTTTAAAACCATCATTTTATTTTCTTTGTGACTTTTTAAGCCAGGATCTCATGGAGGGATCGGCTGGTTGGTTCATCTCTGATCTGGGTGAGCAGTTGAATGGCGTCTTCACACATGTGCCTGTTGCCCTGGTATGCCTTAGAACGTCTCTTCTCCCTTATTCTCTCTCTCCTGTCTACTCCCCACCACACCCCACCACCCCTTGATTGACATCTCCTCTTCAAGGTCTCTCCAAGTGGACTGGCATGGTGATCTGGACACAGTAAGATTTTGTTATATGATGGCTGATTCCCCAAGAACAAGTGCTCCTAGACACCAAGTGTGAACCTGCAAGGGTTCTTCCAAAGGAGCCTCAGAAGTCACACAGCGGCACTTCCCCAGGCTACTGGTTCCAAGCAAGTCACAGCACCAGCCCTGACAAAGGGGATCACCCCAGAACATGAACACAAGGAGCCATGGTACTGACGGCCTTCTCTGATGACCAGCCACCACACTTTTGTTGATCAACCAGCACTCCCTGACCGCCCTCCAGGGCCATCTACCAGGCACAGACAAGTCAGAAGAATCACCAGCTCTGCCCACAAGGAGCCTTCGGCAGAAGAAGCAGGATGTCTGCATAGGAAACAGGGGTGCAGCATCAGATGGCAACCCCCACACAGGACAGGGAGGAGAAAGGGAAGGCTGATGAGCTGTGGAGAAGGCCTCCCAGGGAAGCGGCCTTCCCAGCCAGAAGGACCTGGGAAGTGGAAGGCTGGGAGAGAAGGAGATAGCCGCCCTGGCCTTCTACCACATCTGGACCTTCCTGAACCATGCCAGGCCATCTCCAGGTTTCCTGGCAACGGCGATGTCACCTGGGCCTGGGACACTCTGCGCCATCAGTAGCAGCTCCAGACAAAGGCAGCTCCTGACCACGACAGGTCACCACCCGCCTGGCCGATGCCCCAGCGCTCAGACCTGTTTCCCTCGCTCTACCTCCTCCCCCAGAAGCAGCGCAGAAAGGCCAGTTACGTAACCCCCTGGCCACAGCCGCCAGCCTCCGAGGCCTGCTGGGCTGCCGGGCCTGGTCACGACACAGCTGTGCCCGGAACGGGCAGGCCTGGCCTCCGGCTGCCATTTTCCATGTAGGCTCAGGAAGCTCTGCTGACAAACACCTGGGACAGAAAGGGCCGTGGGAGGGAGCTAAAAATAGCACAGTTGGCAACAGGGAGGCTTTTCTAAGTCCTCGGGGTCCTGTTATTCCCCATCCATGGGCCACAGGGACACACAGGGCTGGTACGCGAGCATGCGCCCTCCCGCAAGGCTTGTACTTAGAATGAGCCTGGAGCCAGGGAGACCTCCCACGTCACCTTAGGACCCGCACAGTGGCCAGAAGTCATAGAAACAGCCTGCTGGAGGGCTGGGTGAGGAGGGGGCAGACTGGGGCTTCCTTGACAACCTCGAAGTTCCAATCAGGTATCTGGCCACACACTCTCCAACCAGTTCTGTTTCCTGGGCCTTTTCTGAATCCCAAGTTCTTAATGCTTCTCTTGCTCATTTGACAGTAAGGATTACAGACTGTGAGTGTATAACACTAAGCCAGCAAGATGCCTAGAAAAGTCATGTGTGTGGACATGCAGGTGTGCACCGCACAACTCCAGGGGCCATCGTGAACGACTATGATGTGAGCGGGGACCCTGGAATCGTGTGATGCAGCTACAGGTACTGCTGAGGGGAAAGGCTATCTCCCATGCCCCTGGGAAAAGGAGAGCCGATCTAATGAAGAGTTGTTGCCTAACTATTTTGCCTCCTGCTTCCAAATATTCTGCACGTAGGGTTTGGCAGGCACAAGGTCACGATGCTCCATGTTCTAGAAAGATCCATAGAGAAACACAATCACGTATTTTAGGCTGTGGGTATGGAGAAGGCAGTGATGGATCTGTGCAATGCAAGGGAAGATCCATGACCACCCAATGAGTCCCACTGCCTCCGTGGGGGTGTGCGGGCTCCAGTCTCTGTCCCAACATCCCAATGCACTTAGTTTAACAGGCCTGAGGATTCAGGGGTAGATATTTCTCTTTCACTAACGCAGTTTCAGAGTTTAGAGAGCAGAGAGCATGGGGGAACCATCAAGAACCTTCCAAACCAGCACACAGAGGTCTGTGGTTTCATGAACAGACCTGGCTGCTGGCATCACACTTTTCTGTGCCTCCATGTGCACACAGGCACACAGGCACACACACACACACACACACACACACACACACACACACACACAAACACACATTCATAGACACTCACAGACACATCTCCCTCAAGTTCTTAAAAATATGTTCAAATTCTGAATCCTACTCTTAATATATTCTGTGCATGTAGTAATACTAAAAAGTAGTGTTTTTCTCCATAATTTAAAAAAATACTAATACTACTCAGAAAAATGCCCCAATATTTATTCTGTGCCTCCACATACCCCCACAGGGATGTGGCACATGTGTCATAATTCATGAAGTACAATTACGTATCATTTTGTTGTGAATCTCACAGCAGTCTGCCTAATAGGTGGTAGAGAAAAGGTGATTCACCATTTTCCAGCTAGAAAAACTAAGGCTCAGAGTTTAAGGGGCCCACACAACCTGAAAGATCCATTTCTGTCCTGGTAGTATGGAATTCACTGAACTTGTCAAGGGGCTCCACATCTCACCTAGAAATGGCGCTGGAGTCTTGATACCTCTTTTCAGTTTTGTCTATGTCATCAAAGTTTCCCTCATGTCATGACAGGGATGAGCCAAGCAGAGCCAACCTGTAACTACAGGAGGTACACCTGAGGTACGAAGGTGCACAGTGCAGGAGTTAGGTGCCTGGGCTCCACTGCCTACCTGGCTGGATTTAAACCCAACTCTTCCCCTCACCAGTGTGCGACGGTGGACAAGTGACTCGACCCCTCCATGCCTCAGTTTCCTAACCTGTAAAGTAAGGACAATAATACTACCTACTTCACTGGGTAGTTGTGAGGATCATATAACACACAAAAGAGCTTAGAAACTACCAGAAACCAAGTCAGTGTTCAAAGTTTCTATCCAAGCTGGGCATGATGGCGCACGACTGTAATTCCCAGTACTTGGAAGGCTGAGACAGGAAGATTGAAGGTTCAAAGACAGCCTCAGCAACAGGAAAAGACAGCCTGTTTCCAAACAAAAAAATAAAAAGGGATAGGTGTGTAGCTCAGAGGTAGAGTGCCCCTGGGTTCAATCCCCAGTATGAAAAAAAAAAAGTTTCTATCCAAAAGAAGAAAAAAGTTTGATTCCTTATGCTTCAGTTTTCTGATCTGTAAAGTGGGAATTATAAAAATGCCTACATCCTAGGACTGCTCAAAGGATCAAATACCATAATCATCACAAGGGGCTTAAAATGACGCTTAATGCCTAGTAACCCCTCAGAAACATGTCACTAATGTTTCCTCCCTAAGAAGTCAGTAGCTCGAGTTCACACGGAAAGACTTCCCAGAGGCAAAGCAGCAGTGAGCCCAGAGAGAAACGCCAGGCCTGAGAGGGAAGAGCAAAAAGATGGGAGAGAACATTCCAGAAAGGAGCACTGGGCTCTGAAGCAAATGGCAGGCAGGATGCATTAGAGAACAGAGGGCCTAGTTTTAGATGAATCCTCTCTGAGGGCAGGAAGTAAAGAGGACACAGGTGGACGGCACTGGCAAGGTCGTGACAGGAACGGGGACATCTCACTTGCTGGCTCTGCTTCCCCCATTAAAGTCCTCTTCATGCCCTGCCCGCATTTAAATAGCATCATCCCTGGAGAGAGCTGTTTCAGTTTCATTACGGCCTGTGTTCGGAGAGTACAAATAGAAACCTTCGTGATTTTATTAGTTTCCATGCAACTCGGGAGAGATTTGCATGATAACATTCCAAGCTCCCGACTTAAAGAAGGAACCAATTAAAAATACAGCCCGTGCGCTGCCTGTCACGGGAAAACGAAAAGGTTCTCAGAGTTTCAAAAATCTGTCATATCCGTCTCGTGCCCATAAATCAAGTATTCAGTTCTGCTGCTGCGATCACTACTGTCTAAATGTTTAGTTCATTTGGTAATAAATACCTGGAGGATGTTTGCATCCCACTGCCGATAAGGGGTAAGCCACGAAGCAAAAGAATCTATGCATACAAGGAAGTATTTTTGTGGCTGGGGCTGCATTGAGTCCTACACTGTCACCAATTCACTTAACACCCAAAAGTAGCTTGGTGCTCTGTGGATCTGCGAAGTGTTAACATAATTGTATCTGTGACAAGTTAAAATAGATGGCCCTGGTAGCATCATCAAATGGATATTGTGTAACCTAAGAGCACGATTCCAGGAAGTTTCCCTGGGCCAGCAGCTCATACTTTGGGGATTTTCATTTTAGTGGGTACTGAGTGTTTGGGGATCGTCCCTTCAGACACTTGCTCCGTTGCTACAGAGGCTGCAGGAATCTTCTGCCTGCTCTCAGCAGCTGCATGCTCCAGGGCACAGGCCTGAGATGACCACTCTGGCTCCCGCTGCCTTTTGGGGCAAGTTGGGGGATGGGGGAACATCAAAGGCTGTGGGTTTGCATGGCCTCCTCTTCAATCAGATGTTTCTTTTTATGCCCAACCTCAACAAAGCCAGGCTATCATTGCATCCTATTCATAGTCTATAATCTAAGATGTTTTCAACATTGACCCACAACACAAAAATTAAAACTAAAATTTCAGTAGCAATGGACCTATGTCATCAGAAGTAATGGCAGAGTCATGAAAACCTATTTCTGAAGCTTCTATTTTTTTAATGATAGGTTTGATGGTACTTCCAGTGGGGCCTATGTCCTCAGATTGTAATTCTTAATATGTCACCTCATCAAAGTCAATATTGAAATTTTGGGGACATGTCAATCAAATTCCACTCTTGTGATTTATAGTAGAACAAAAGTCAGCTCCCTGGGTCCACTGCCTTCAATAACTGAAATTCTGGTTCTTTAAAGGTAAAACCGATAGCTTTGAAATCCAATTCAAGAAATGGCTTTATATTGAAATCATTAAATCAAAGAACATTTTATATATGAGAAAACCGAGGCTGAGGGACAACGACTCACCTGAGACGCTACAGCCACCCCTATGTCCTATATCAAAATCAAATTCCAGCTGTCCCTGACCCTCACTCTAAGAGCAGAGAGGGGGCAGGGGTGTCACACAGGGGTGCTTGCTGAGCATACACAATGCCCCTGGGTTCCATCCCCAGCACCAAAAACCAAGAAATAAAAATAAGAACAGATGCCGATAAAACAGACTCCATGGGCAGAAAAGAGGGCTGCTCCATTCGTTTTCTGCCGTTGGCATGAACACCACCTACCGGCAAGGCCAGCCGGGTGCCCTCGAGGGTCTGCAGTCCTTGGAGGAAGAGCACTAACCTCCCAGCCGACCACACAGGAAGGAGCACTGCAGTGAGGAGCACGGCAGGGAGGGAAGTGGGCCCAAAGACAGCGGCGGTCACTCTCCAGGAGGGAGGTGTAGAGGAATCAGTTTCCTTTTATTTATTTTTTCCTGTGCTACCAGGGACTGAACCCAGGGACATTCTACCTCTGAGCTACACCCCTAGACCTATCTTATGTTTATTTTGAAACAGGGTCTTGCTAGGTTGATGAGAGTTTCACTACTTGTTGAGGCTATCCTCAAACCTGTGGTCCTCCTGTCTCAGCCTCCCAAGTACTTCATTTTTTTTTTTAAAGCTGACTGTGGTGGTGCACGCCTGTAATCCCAGTACTTGAGAGGCTGAGACAGGAGGATCCTAGGTTCAAGACCAGGCTCAGCAACTTAGTAACATTCTGTTTCAAAATAAAAATATGGCTGGGAGTGTAGCTTAAGGTAGAATTCCCTGGGTTCAACCCCCAGTAGTAAGGAAAAAAATGAAGAAGAAATTAATTACAGTAAAATACATATAACACAAAAATCTACCGTTTTAATCATTTTTCAGTATATAGTTCAATAGTATTAAATACATTCACACTGTTATATAACCTATCTCGAGAACTTTCTCTTCTTGCAGATTAAAACTCTATGCTCATTAAATGACTCTGCATTCCCCTGCTCCAGAACCACCATCTACTTTCTGTACTTCATGTAAGTGGAATTTGTCCTTCTGTGCCTGACTTATTTCACCCACATTATACTCTGTGTCAAACTTCCCTTCCTTCTTAAAACTGAGTAACGTCCCAGCGTATGTCCATACAATCTTTTGTCCATCTGCTCATCTGCTGATGGACAATTGCCTTGCTTCCTGTGGCTACTCCGAATCATGCTGCTATGAACGTGAGTGTACAAATATCATTCAAGTCTCTGCTTTTAATTTTTTGGATATATAATCAAAAGTAGAATTTATGGATCATATGATAATTCAAATCTTAATCTTTTAATCCCTCCCCAAATGTGTCTGTGCCATTCTGCATTTCCACCAGCAGGGCATCAGGGATCTCCACATCCTCACCAACAATGGTGATTTTCTGAGTTTTCTGGTAGTAGCCATCCTAGCAGGTGTGAAGTGTCCTTTTTGTTAATGCCTCCACATGACCTACATTTTCTACAATGAGCATATAGTACACTCAGAATTAAGGACAAAAATGTAAAACGCTGAAGTTGAAAAATAAATCTATGGGGAAAATAGGTTGCAAATGAACTTAAAAAATGGATTTCTTTTTTAAGACTGAGGCAAACTGTTGAGTTCTCCTGTGGGTTCAGGAAGACACACCATTCCTCTTCATCATATACTCTTCGAGAATCTATCACCAGATCAGCAGCGGCTGCCATGGTCCACGGGAGAAATGGGTCTAACTCATGGGTAGCTCACGCAAAGCGCACCCAGCGCACAGAGGAGAGAAACAATGTGTGGAGCTGCTGCTGGCTGAAGTTGGCCATAAAAATCCCTAGCAGTTGGATGAACCCTTCCCTCTTCCAAACCAAGAAACCTCGCCTCTGAGCTCTCCATGGAATGTAACGAGAAGCCCACTTTTCCCTGCTGGAGACAGAAAGGGTCCCTTTTCCAAAGCCACATGAAAGGAAACAAGACTAATGCAGCCATTTCCCCCAACGAGGAGCAGAAAGCTCCTGCTCTTGTAAAACAATCAAATAGAGAGGATCCCTACCAAGCCTCAATATCTGGTCCCACACAGTCACACAGGCCCTATGTGACCGGATAATTAGAACTTCTTCTTTGGAAAGCCAAAATTTTCTCAAAGCGAAATCATCCTACTTATATAATGCTTTGCTCCTTAAAGGTGAGCTCATTTAGCAGGGCGTGGTGGTGCACGCTTGTAATCCCAGTACTTGGGAGGCTGAGACCGGAGGATCCGGGTTCGCAGCCAGCCTCAGCTACTTAGTGAGGCCTCCGCAACTTAGTGAGATCCTGTTTCAAAATAAAGAACAAAAAAATATAGGGCTGGGGGTGTAGCTCAGAGGTAGAATGCCCCTGGGTTCAATCCCCAGTACCGCAAAAAAAAAAAAAAAAAAAAAAAGGTGAGCTCATTTGACATGATTTATTCATTAAGATGAAAGGTGAGGGGACTAAAAACAAAATCCACCCAGTTATATATTTATCCTACCTCTTACTCCCAGAAGGGAAGTTCCATTTTCCTTGGAATGACCATCTCCCTCCACCCGTGCCCTCCCTCACCTTCTCCTCCCATGTCTTGACTTCCTTTCTGGTTTCTTTTCTGTTTAAAATGGGAAGGATGGCAGAACTAGTACACAGAGCCCAAGAAGAAAAGAGACCAGAAGAGAAGTCAGGAAGAGCCAAGCGCGGTGGCACGCGTCTGTAATCCCAGTACTTGGGAGACTGAGACAGGAGGAGGCCAGTCTCAGCAACTTAGTGAGACCCTCAGCAACTTAGCAAGATCCTGTTTCAAAATAAAAAATAAAATTAGGTTGTGGGCCCAATTCAGAGGTAGAATTCCCCTGGGTTCAACCGCCAGTACCAAAAAAAAAAAAAAGAGTCAGAGAAGGGACCCCCTTCAGTCCTAAGGAGCAGCTCTATTCAAATGAAGGTAAAAGAGGTTCAAGATTGCTGTCCATTCTCTCCCCTTTGGGTTCAAAGAGCCAACACCTAGAAAGCAGAGTCCGACCCCAGCTTCTTAACAAAGGATGTGCACCCTGCATCTGGACTCTTGGTATGGCCAAGCCTAGGGCTATGCTGCAAGGGAAACTAAACCTTGCCAATACAGGCCCTGGGCCACTGATAAAGAGGTGACTTTCTGGCCCAAGGACAGCCAAAACTCTCCATCTACAGCTTCCAACAAGACCGAACAGATCTCAGAGGCCAAACTTCAAAAACTGACAGTCAAAATGGGCCACTTCCCAAACTCTGAAGCAGGGAGCAAAAGGGAACCCCACTGTCCCGGGGAAGAGGGACCAGGGAGCTGTCAGAGAGGAAAGCTGCCTAAGGGGAAACAACAAAATTAAGGTCATTTTATGTCTGAACAACATCATCAACATCTAAACCACCCAGATCTGCACATTCCTGGGCTGGATTTAGAGTTTGAAATCTGTCAACCCCCAAGACTTATTCTGTGGGTTCCAGAGACAGACCAGAAGCAATGAAAAAGGAGAAAGAGCTTCCTAAGCTGCGTGTGTGTGTGTGTGCGTGCGTGTGTGTGTGTGTGTGTGTGTGTGTGTGTGTGTGTGTTTTGTTTTTACTGGGGATGGAACCCAGGGGCATTCTACCTCTGAGCTATACCCCCAGACCTATTTTCTTCTTTATTTTTTTGAAAAAGGGTCTCCTTAACTTGCAGAGGCTGGTCGCGAACCTGCTATCCTTCTGTCTTAGCATCCCAAGTACTGGGATTACAAGCGTGTGCCACCACGCCCGGCTCCAAAGCTCATTTTAAGGTGGATTTCTCCCCAGTGGAATGGTGGTCTCCAGAAATCATGAACACCCAGTCCCCTCTGACGGGGAGCGGAAAGGCTCTCCGCAGCTGTGAGGAAGCAGGACCCCAGGGCCTCAGAGCTCCCTCCCACTGCCATGAGTTTACAAGTCCATGTGCCTCTGAATTTGTCACATCAAGCCCCTATGTGTGGTCCCTAACCTACAGACTTCAGAAGTCACTCTCCACCCCCAAGTTCACTCCCAAAGACAAGAAGAGAGAAAGTACCACCAAGATTCTAAGAGGGACAGAGGAACAAGAACAAGATATGGAACAGGAACGTAAGATAAACACACAACAAACTCTCAACCTGAAATCCTGTACTGGTGTCTCAGCAGCTGATAGATCACCTGCCTTCCAATGATGTGCAAAGGTGCAGACCCATCGAGCCCGAACAGTTTCCAACAGTTAGAAGTGACCCTGCGAGGAGAATCACTGGAAACCTTGCCTTAAAAACGCTTTTGTCTAGCCGGGCGTGGTGGCGCACGCTTGTAATCCCAGTACTTGGGAGGCGGAGACAGGAGGATCCGGGTTCGCGGCCAGCCTCAGCTACTTAGTGAGGCACTCCGCAACTTCTTGAGACCGGGTTTCAATAAAGGATAAAAAATAGGGCTGGAGTTGTAGCTCGGAGGTAGAACGCCCCTGGGTTCAATCCCCAGTACCGCAAAAAAAAAAAAAAAAAAAAACGCTTTTGTGAATGACATCAAGGTCTCAGACATCAGCTGGTAACAGACAGAAACAGTGCACTTCAAGGCACAAATCAAAAATTCTATTTTTCTTTACACAAGAAAAAATACCCCCTCCTCAAGTAAAAAATGGGAGAATGACGTAGCGCTTCTGTAATCTCTTCTTCCCTAATACAAGCATTCTTCCATATTGTGCTAGAAACCCAAATTAAATGACACAAGGATTCCTCAGAAGCCCTCAGGAACAAGACCCACTAAGGAAGGAGGAAGGGGAGATGGAAGGAATACAGGCTTTCCTGCAAATCCCCTTTAAAATGTTCATAGTCAATAAGTTCTGGGTCCCCAAGAAAATCTGGTAGGGAAGCCAGTGAGATAGCATACAGATAGAAAGTAGAACTGGGGTGTGGCTCAGTGGTACAGCGTTTGCCTCACATGTAGAGGTTCTGGGTTTGATCCCCAGCACTGCAAAAAAAGAAAAGAGAAAAAGAAAATGAGATGTTTTAAATAATTTCAGCTTTGGCCACGTAAAGCAGCATTAGTCAAACAGGTAATGAGATCGTACCGGGAGACGATGCCCAGGCTCGGCTTGACGATGTTAAGTATATCCATTCTGGCCCTGGAGTGCCAATTACATTTCCAAATTGGCAATTAGATATAATGTCCCAAAGACAATTACCAAATAATGCCAAACACAAAACAAATTCCATCTTAAAGCAGGCATTCTTTTGAAACTGCCCTTCCGGCCCCTGCCTAACTCACCAACCTGGCAAACAAAGACCCCATGTGAACCAAATCCCTGTTATCCACTGGCCCAGAGAGACACGGGGTGACATCAATCACTAAAATCTAGGAATGACTCACCATTATTTTATCACCAAACCAAGCCATATCTTTCACCCAGAGCTTCACCATAGCATCTCACCAAAAAGAGCAGAAATTGTTCGTGTACCCGCCCAGTCCCCCCAGCGCCAGCTCACCTGAATGGGGTTCCTGACATCTGTGTGCGTATTTATAGGACTCAGTGTCTGTGCTCAAGGAGTCTGCAGACAACTCCACCGTCAGTCACATGTGTCCATACCCCTGGGAAGACAACTGGCTTTATACCTGCTCACTGTCAAGTCAAAGTCCAAAGGAGCAGGAGGTCATGACTGGGCCAGAAATACCTTTTTTTCTTAGCACCTAGCTGGGTTTGTGACACATAGTAGGCACTTCATATGCAACAAAAGCAAAAACAGCAATATTAGTGACCAGAAGACTTATCTGAGGACCTACTGTGTGCTGAGGAATTCTTCATTTTGGCTGCTGATAATGCTCATGGATAAAGCTCATCCTGGTTCTCCCCTTTGACAATAGGACATAAAAAGCGCATCTCAAGGAAAAGACCCCGACAGTAGGAGCTGGGAACACCCTTGCCGTGGTGAGACTAGGAGCTGCTCTCACCGTCGTCCGCTGAGATTCTTGAGAAGTGCCAGGAGGAAAGCACGGCACAGCACTGCCTGTCACCCCATGCATGTCACTCAGTGGTCCGGTCCCCTTGAATGGACCCTCCGTTTAGGAAGGCCACCCAGGTCCCTGTGGAAGGTCAGGCTGGAAGCTGGGCTAGCTTCAAAGGATGCAGAGGGCGTGACCAGCGGCTGGCTTCCTGAGCATCTGCACCCCTGGGCAGCCCCTGCTGTACCACCAGCCTTTAATCCTGCAAGACCGTGGTTTGGCTCAGTTGCCGTCCGGGACTTTGGGACGCCATATCCCTCCCAGTGTGACCAGTTGGCATGAAAGACAACCCACACACTGATGGGGAGCACAGGGACCACACCCTGCAAACTCCACAACGACGCTCTGGCCTCACAACCCAAGCCCAAATCCACAGTGCCTGTGGGCTCCTTGGGGCAGGCACCCGAACAATCAACCTTTGCAACTGGTGCCCAGCCTGGCCACAGCTCCTCAAAGAGGCCTGGGCTGTGATTTCACCCCAGCTCTCCCACACAGCCAGCCTTCCTCTTCTCATTCCCTGGCAATTTTCACGTCTTCAGGAGTGGCTGGGCTAGTGGCTGAGGAAGGAACCAGATCCTTGCTGTTCAACATGTGTGTCTTGCAGAAATGCAAAATCTCTGCCCCACCCTGGACCTCCTGAACCAGACTCTGCATCTTCACAGCACACAGGGAATTGTATGCACATCAAGGTTTGAGAAGTCCCAGGACCAGATGCTTTGTGGAGCCCTCGGAGGCAGAGAGCTGATATCCTGACTGAATGTCCCCTGGGCTTTTTCCCTAGAATGCTAGGACACTCTGCCCTGAGGCTGAGCCCCTGAGTTTCCATCTCTGTGTGCTAAGGGCTGGGGATCCACTCACCCAAGGAACATTTTAAAGAGGGAGAGGCTTAGCTGGGCGTGGTGTCGCACGCTTGTAATCCCAGTACTTTGGGAGGCGGAGACCGGAGGATCCAGGTTCGTGGCCAGCCTCAGCGCTCTCTCTCTCTCTCTCTCTCTCTCTCTCTCTCTCTGTCTCTCTCTCTCTCTCTACCTAGTGAGGCCCTCCACAATTTCGTGAGACCCGGTTTCAAAATAAAGTATAAAAAATAGGGCCGGGGGTGTAGTGCGGAGGTAGAACACCCCTAGGTTCAATCCCCAGTACCACAAAAAAAAAAAAAAAGAGGGAGAGGCTTGAGTGCTCCTGCTGTGCACAGAAAGGTGGTGGAATCTCAGAGGTTCTGCAGGAGGTTGGGCTTGCCTCACCCCAGGGAGGTCTCCGTGAGGCCCAGCATTTCCACAGGCCCCCGGGGCTGTGGCGTCATGGCACAAACACAGCCCTGAAAGGGAACCATAGAGGTGACCCTCCAGGGGCTTCACAGCTCTGAAGTCCCAGGAAGATGGTGTTAGCTGCCTCAATTCACAGAGTAGCACAGCCACTGCCACTGTGAGCCAGAGCCACCCCTGCTACTCACACTGGGAAGGAGGTCCTGGCACTGCAACCCAATGCCAACTGGACTGCTTCAGCACCAGGCTTTTTATGGCCTGGGGCTGGGGGGAGCCCCAGAGCAAGCTCTTACTCCCCGCTACCAGGCACCCAGTGGACGTCCCTACAGGGAAGAAGACCGCAGTGAGCAAGGAGAGGGCCCATGTGGTCTTGGTCTTGGAATCCTTTCTTCTCCAGGCCAAACTGCTCTTCCATCCCTCCTGATGCACGCTCTGTCAAGTTCTCGGGGCATGTGCAAGCAGGGCCGGCTCAGGGCTTGCAAAGAGAAGCATGGGTCCTCCGTGTCCTCCTAGGAAATGCTGCATTGGAAGGTGAGTGGGGTAGTGCTCCATTACAGCCCCTAATTTGGAGATGAGGAAACTGAGGCACAAAACACTGAAGTCCTTGCCCAAGGTCATGGACTGACTCTCAGGCACTGCATAGCAGAGCTGACACCTCATAGGGAGGGCAGTTCAGCCAATTTCCCTACCAGCAGGACTTCTCCGGCCTATGCTGTGATCCTCTAGACCCCAGAGCTCAGCAGGCCCTAACTGCCAATTTTTCCCAAGGTAACTTCAAGGGCAAGTGCTCCACAGAAAACACTTTGGGAAACACTTGCTAGGGGCTGTCAGGGAAAAGCTGGTCGGGATAAAGGGCACCCTGGCCAGGAGACGGTTACGTCACTGGGGGGACAGATCTGGGAGCTCTGGATTTGGGATAACAGGGATGGAATTTGTCTCTCCTCAAGGATACAGTGTTGGACAGCCACACCTGCCTACCAAATGTCATGGGGCCTCCCTTCTGCCAGCCCTAAAGCTCTGGGACCACCATACCATCAATGCCTATGCACCAACATCCCACCATCGACATTTCAAACCATCCCGCCAGGTCCTCATCCACAGGGCCTCCCTTGGCTACCCACCCCAATCAGCCCACCTTGCAATAGCCAAGAGCCACGAGCCCAAATCTCCGTCTCACTTGAAAGGGTTCCTTGACTCATGACAATAGACTTGAGGGTCTACATACTCCTTTTGGCTTAAAAATTCTACTTGTTACATTGTGTCCTGCGGGGCCATAGTTCAATGCATCAAAGAGAAAGAAGCTCAATGCCTTGTGAAGCCACGGCAGTCCCCATTGCAAGCGGCCTGCTAAGTGCCAGTCATTTTCTGGTGGCTATATGCCCATCATTGCCACTCCTTATAAGAATACTACAAAGTAAACTCCTTTTACAGAGGAAGAAGTTAAGGTTGGACTTGATTGTCAGACAGAGATGCCCTGCTTATCAGTGTGAGACCCACCATTTAACCTGGGCCTGACTGCAGCCTGTGATGTACTTAATGGTGCATCTCCATAAGCAGCCAGGAGCAAGAAGCACGAACTCTGAACAAGGTCAAATGAGCTGGAGCTCCCTATGACAGCGACCTGAGAACTTCTCCAAGGCCACCCCAAGTGATCTAGTCAAAAGGGAGAATTTCAAGGTCACTCAGTATAGCCGATCTCAGGGACAGGAGGAGACGAGGCGCCAGGGCCAATCTGGAACCAAGAGTTCCAGGCGCTGGAGCCACGGCCCTGATTGAATGTGCCAGGCCAGACCCTGGGTAATTACCGAGCCGTAATGGGATCTGATATTTATATTAGTCACGAGCCTGACAGAGAAAATGTGTTGTTTTCTTAGACACAGCCATGGAGACACCACCTCAATAACTCATTCCACGCAGACCAGCCTTGATCAAGCCCAAGCTTCCAGAAGGACGACAGCTCCCACTGAGGACCGCAGTGCACCCGTGCCTGGTCACACTCAGGCCGGCAAACTACAGCTCTGTGAAGAAGCTGCCTCAGCTCCCCAGACATTGCAAGAGAGGCCGACTGCATGCAGAAGAGAACCGAAGAAAGGAATAAAGAGGAACAGGTGGTCTGAGGCTGACTTCCTTAAGGATTGAGGGAGCTACAAAACAGCCAGACTAGAAACTTACCCATAGTGCCTCACTCCTCTGCTCCCATGTGAAATCCCAGAGTGTGTGGGGGGGGCAGGGGGCTCAAAAACTTCAACTCTCATGTCTTACAAACAATAAAGAGAGACCAGAGAGGGTAAAAGTCTTCTTCAAAGTTGGGGCCTGATTCAGGCTGCCAGTATTTTCCAAAACACACATGTGTTGCCTCAAAACACAGTAACTCCTACACTATAGTCTGTGCCTGGATGGGACCTCCCAGTGTCACTCACAGTCAAGTGAACAGAGAGCTCTGCCGGAATCCAACAAGGGAAAACATCAACATCGTTGTGAAAAGGTCCAGCAGAGAACACAGGCCTGGAAGGCCACACCCAAGTTCCCAGTGGGGGGAAATGTGGTGAGTTTTCTTTTTTACTGACTAAAAATACCCATATTGCTCTGTTCTCAAAATACTAAAGTTATTGTCTATCTGTGATTTGGAGGCCAAAGGTATGAAAGCACAGAGAACCCATGGTACATTTATAGTATTAGGCAACTTTGATCAAAACAGTGGTGCAGGCGGGGAGTGGTGGCACAGGCTTATAATCCCAGTACTCGGGAGGCGGAGACCAGAGGATCCGAGTTCGCGGCCAGCCTCAGCTACTTAGTGAGGCCCTCCGCAATTTAGTGAGACCCTGTTTCAAAATAAAGAATAAAAAATAGGACTGGGGGTGTAGCTCGGAGGTAGAATGCCCCTGGGTTCAATTCCCAGTACCGCAAAATAAAAAAAAGAACATGGTTGCCAAAAAGGTAGGTAGATAGACGATCTGACTTGCCATTATTGGTTGTGATGAGGTTCACTTGAACAAATCAAGAGACAGGTATGATATTCTAGGCATGTTTCAAAATGGACTCATGATCTCAAAAATAACTCAGTCTCATTCCACATTGGTCTCATTTCTTTCCAATCAACCACAACCATCTCTTGTCCCAAGTTCATCCCCTATAGAAACATCCAGCTATGAACACTCAGATGGTTTGGGGATTACAAAATATAACCAATGATTTATGGATTGTTTTTCCTAATGACCACTGCCAAAAAAAATTAAATTTTTTGAAAAACCTGAAAGAAGTTGTGCTTGGCCATCATTTAGGAAAGATTCTTTATGTGAACTATCTGACAAGCATTTCATGACTGGTGCTGTGGTGGTATTTGCGTACCCCCTAGAGTAAAAAGACTTTAGAAGCTATGTTTAAAACCCCAGGCTCACAAAACCACATCTTATTTTGACTCATTGAAAAAAGTTTTCATTATGATTAAAATTGCCCACTTCCTGAAAAACAGGAGGTTGTTAAAAAGTTTGCCCAAATCACTCCCATCTAGAGACGATTGTCAATGCCTATAACTAGGAGCTACCTTTCCCCTAAGGACAGTTGCTGAATCTCAATAAAAGGAGGAAAATTTCCAAGACCGAAGCCTGTTGAGGACGTGGCAGAGAGGGACTGCCTGAATCAAAAGGACTCTATGAGCAAGCGTGTTGCTAAGTGTGGGTTCAGCAGGGACATCTCAAGAACTGGTGGTGAGAACCTTGCTTAACCTGAAGGCTTCTTTGGAAGGTGGGAGGTCTTCCTCCCTGACCAGTCAAGGGGACTGCTATCACCAAGGAACTAACTCCAAAGAAAGCCTGTTAGCCAACATCCGGAGCCCTCTAGAGAAGAGACAAGAGGAGGAAGAGAGAGATGTTTTTTATTTTTCTCCCTGATTCCAACACACCAGCATTTTCCAAAACACAAATGTGCTGCCGCAAAACACAGCCGAGCTCCAGCACCCAAGGTGATATATAATGGATGAGCAGAGAGAGCACTTGGGTTCACCCCAGTGTTTTTATAGTCTGTCTTCACCCCCACCCCTGGCTTCCGGATTTCTGCTCTTAGAGGCCAGGAGGCTGCTACAAGTTGCTGTGCCCTGTGAAGTTCCAGGGGTCCTGGGCATGGACATTTAGAGACCTGAGATGCGTGTCTACTCCGTACTGTTCCCCTCCATGTCTCCTCCCTCCGTAACAGTGGGTGCTGTGAAGTCATCTAGGATGGGAATTACTCATAGAAGGCAGCTCAGTCTCTCTTTTTTTCTGATCTTTTTTGCTTTTATTCTGCAATTTTCTATCAAACACTGCTATCCCCTATCCCCCACCTCTAGCCAGTGGTAGATGGTAGAGAAGGACACCTCTAGAGACCCGGAAACAGACCAAGCGGTCATCCTAACAACGGCACATCAAGGGTAGTAAGCCTGGGTGCTGGTGGGTGTCTGCCTCAGGAGGAGTCACATCCAGCCACGTCCAGTGCCAGGAAAGGGCTCCTCCAGCAACCTCACGGCCCTGGCCAGGGCCACGGTTGGCATTTCCGGAGACCCAAAGTGCGTGGCCTGGGGTCGAGAGTACAGAGGCAGCCCAAGAAATTGGGGCGGGGGTATATTCTAAAGAAAATCGAAAGACTGGAGTGGGAGGTGACATCAAATTTGCGACCTCGACACATTCCTGGAGTGGCAGCCCCATAGCTTGCCTCCAATTCTGGGATGGATCTCCCCAACTTTCTCTCGCCCCCTCCAGGCACCCCAGTTCCTCCAGGATTCCCTAGTGCAAAACCCTTTCTCCCTTGCCCGGAGACCTTCCCTTCTTTCCGACCCCACGAACTCATCTCCCCAACGTTTTCCTCAAGTGCGGGCAGCTGAGCTCCCCTTGCCCACCGCGGGGAGCCGAGCCCAGGCAGGTAAGAAGAAAGGAACAAGCTCCCAGCCGCCCCACTTCGTCGGTCTCCGCCGGGCTGGTTCTCCGGACTCCGCACCAAGGCGCCCACCCCGGCCCGAGTCGCAGCCTCCAGCAGCCCTACGATAAACAGGAGATCGGATCCCTCGTCCGCGTCCCGTAGCGCACCGCTGGCGGGCAACTCCTCACTCGCCACGCGCCGCCCGCTGCCCCAACCCGAGGGCTCAGGGAGACCAGAGCGAAGGGAAGCCGGCGACGGGAAGGCGGGCAGGGCTGGAGGCAGCACCGCTGCGCGCGGGCGAGGAGGTGGGCTGCAGCGGACGCGGAGAAGCGGCGCGGCGGGCGCAGGGGGCGGGCGCCCGGGGCGCGCTTACCTTCGCCTTGCCCCCGCAGTGGCAGCAAACGGTCCACAGGTACTTGAGCGTCCGCCAGAGCAGGATGATGAAGAGGCCCCCGAAGAAAGTCACCATGGAGGAGGCCAGGAAAGCCCACCACATGCGTTGGCCCCGGCTGTCGCACGGCACCTCCATGGTCACCGGGATGATGAGCGCATCCATCTTGGGCTCGTGGACCGAGGACGAGGAGGAAGAGGAAGAGGAGGAAGAAGAGGAGGAGGAGGACGAAGAGGAGGAGGAGGAGGAGGAGGACGCGTCTAGGCTGAGATGGTTCGCGTGGATATTGCTACTCATTCTAAGACCGCTGCCTCCGCCGCCGCCGCCGCCGCCGCTGCTGCCGCCGCCACCACCATTTGCCATAGCTAGCAACGGGCGGCCGGCGCAGGGGCTCGGGGGAGCTCCTCCCGCCGCCAGCGCCACCCCGAGCACCCAGCAACAGCCATGTTGCTGCTACTGCTGCCGCCGCCGAGCGCGGGGAGGGGGCGGGGAGGCGCCTGGGCTCGGGGCGCTGTGCGCGACCTGGCGGGGTGCGCCTAGATATATACAGCCACCGCCGCGCCCGCCCTCCCCCGCCGCCGGCCCGCCCGGGGGGAGGGGATGCAGCGCGGGCGGCTCCCCCTCCCCGGCCCGCGCCCCGCTCGCCCCGGGCTGCGCTGGCCCCGAGCGCCCAGAGCCAGGGGGCGCCGCGGGCCGCCCGCGCCCGGGGTCTGCGCCACCCCCGGGCCCGCCCTGGCTCTGCGCGCAGGCCCGGGTGCACTCGGCGCCGCGCCGCCCGCCGCGCAACACGCGTGTGCGCTGCGCTCGGGCTGGGGACCCCCGCCCCGCGCTTTAAGGAGCCGCTCTCGGTGGCTTAGGCGGCACCCGGTTAATAATGTAGGATCGGTCCCCTCCGCCCGGACGCCTCCGCGCCAGCCTGCCTCCCCGGCTGCCGTCGCCAATCGCCACCCCTGTGCGCGCCGGGCCGCCGCCGCCTGCTAGCCCATGCTCCCGGGACCCCGAGTCTGGTCTCCACGACGCTGAGCCTCCTCGGACTCGACTCGCTCTTCCTCCTAGCCTCCTCCGGCTCCTCTTCGTCCCGGTTCTCGCCGCCCGAGCCTGTTCGGCGCGCGCCCCGCGCTCCCCGCAGCCGCCAGCGGTGGCAGCTGCAGCAACTGGAGCCGGCGCGGACTCAGGCCGCCCGAAGCAGGAGGGGAGGAGGCTCGGCGCGCCGGCTCGCCTTGGCGCGGGGCTGGGCAGGGGCAGGCAGGCCCCTGGGTCGTGGCCCGGCACGCGCCCCTGACCTCCCCAGACAGCAGGGGAGAGAGCCCTCAGCCCAGGCGCAGGACCCCGCGCCTCTCTCCGAAGGTGCTGCGCCCTCCGCCCGCCGAACACCCTGGGGGACCCGGAGAGAGGGACAGGGCGCGCCAGGACCAGGCTGTTTTTCCCAAAAGAGCCCCCAGTGGGAACTGGAAGAGTGACCAATCGCCAACTGTACTCCACAGGCTGAATGCCCCCAGACCCTCGGACTTGGGGAGTGAGCAGGACCCGGCTCCAGGATACGCGCACCTACCGACCCCTGGTTCCTGTTCCTCTCGTGCCCCACGTGCCCCGGGGTCCCGCTTGTGGCTGAAGGGCAGAGCCATCTAGGAAGCTGGCGGGTGGTCTGTGGCCTCTGAGAGCAGCAGGTGGTTTCTCCCTTTTCCTTATTAAGCAACAGAGGCTGCCAAAGAGAGTTGGCAGATGATGGAGAAGATGCTGCCCCAGGCACGGTGCAGGCCCCAGTGGGCAATAGGCTTCCTTAAAGGGTCGATCCCCTCTTCTCTAGTCTCAGAATCCATCCCTGAGCAGGGCAGCTGGAGGAGGGGCACACCAGGCTTCATTCAGGCTCGTCTTGCCCCATGTAGGTCTTCCCTCTGTCCCCCTCAAGATGGAGTCCAGCTTGGTTCAGCAGCCTCCATCCCTACTCCACCAGGGGAATCCCCCCTACTGATGCTCTCAGAAGGTTTGCTCACCCTGGGCACTATCTTCCCTCCAGCTCCCAGCTGGACCACAGAGTTTTCCAGTGCTAATTACAATAAAGATGATCGAACTCTTCCCTCATTGCCCACAGTGATTTCCCCAAAGTTTCCAGCTCATTAGTTGAAGCCTAATTGGAACGCTCAGGTTCCTTTCAGCTCTTCCTGTGGTACAGGCCCAAGTTAGCTGTGCAGGCTGTCTCTGCCTGAATCAGAGGTCAGGCCTGCCCTGCCCTTGGAAGCCCTAGGATACAGGCGAGGACATGGGGCCAGATAAGGCCAAGCTGGGCAGACAGACTGAAGGAGATGTTTGAAGCTTCAATTGGTTGGTTCAGAATACATTCATTGGGTGCAGTGTACATATCTATTAGAAAACGGGTAAGACCAAAGCCAAAGGGGAAAATGGAGCAGGGCAAAAGTTCCTCAAGAAGCAGCATGGAAAAGAGCTGGAGGCAGCATTCTCCACAAAGAGAAATTGTCTACTTCTCCCCTTCAGCTCATCTGATGACACCTCCAGCCTCATCCTTTAAGTTCAGCAGCCACCCTGCCACATCAGTCCCTTGCAGGCAAAGGCCCTGGGTCTCTTCCACCTCCACCACCACCACCTCCAACACCTCCTCCAACAACCACCACCACCACCACCACCTCA
>PVJS01003547.1:0-74919 GCA_004027185.1 Glis glis
GACCTCCACCTTCTCACCTGGATCTCCACCTTCTCCCTGGACCTCCACCGTCTACCTGGACTTCCACCTTCTCACCTGGACCTCTACCTTCTTCCTGGACCTCCACCTTTTCCCTGAACCTCCACCTTCTCATC
Organism: Glis glis; assembly: GCA_004027185.1. NCBI lineage: Eukaryota > Metazoa > Chordata > Mammalia > Rodentia > Gliridae > Glis > Glis glis. The sequence continues at coordinate 135 of PVJS01003547.1, forward strand.
TGAACCTCTGTGCCACCCAGACCCCCACCTTCTCTCTGCACCTCCATGTTCTCACCTGCACTCCCACCTTCTCACCTGCACTCCCGCCTTCTCACATGGGCCTCTACCTTCTTCCTCTTGGACCTCCACATTCTCACCACAAAAAGACCTCAAGGTTCTCATCATCGAAAGGCGTCCAGGCCTCCACCTGCACCTCAGGTTTGACCTCACAGACCTGTGCTTCTCCCCTGGGTCCTGAGGCAGTCTCCTTTGCTCCCAGCAGCAGCTGCGGGCATCCAGGCTGGCGGGTGGGCTCACTGGGGTCCTGTCACCCACCCACCGCCCTGCAGAGGACTCTCGATTCAAAGGCCTGGGTGTCCCCAGGGCCTGGACTCCCTTTTTCCCTGTCTGCTGGGGTCTTACAGTATTTTTTAGGGACCTGGCTGATCCTGGGGCATGGCCGCCACTCTTGTATGGCCTGGACTGGGGGTGTGGGTGGAAAGGGACTCTTCAGTGGCCCACTGCTCGTATCTGCCTGAGGGGGCTCTGCGGCCTCCCCTAGGATCTGGAGCAAGGGTGGCACAGGATTGGGTCATCCCAGGTCTGTGTCTCCCCAGCCCCACCTCTGTCTACCTTGCAGGTGCAGTAGGGCAGGTGCAAGGGAGCTGTGTGGGGGGACACAGGTGTCTGGCAGATGTCATACTAGTGTGCCGTGAAGCTTGGGAACCAGAGCCCATCCTGAGACGTGGGAGTGGGCAGCTGGTTAAAGCACAGAGGTGGATGCAGGAGAGGGCAGAAGCCTGAGGGGCTCACAAGGAGCCCGCATGGTAGGGTCTGACAAGCGAAGGCTGAAGTGTCCGTGGGCTTGGCAGAGTGGAGTGTCACGGTGACCCTGGGAGAGGAGGTCAGCATCGGGGCTATAGGGGGTGGGGCTCTTGCAGTGGCCGAGGCTGAACTGTGAACTGTGGACCCAGGCTCAACTGGAGGAACGAGAAGCTTGAGGACCTGGCTCAGCTGTGTTGAACCCCAAACCCACATCACCTGGGCCCTCTGCTCAACGCTGGTCCTCTCTGTGGCAATAAGGTGTTCTTCTTGCCTGGGTCCTGTGGACGTGCAGCCGCCTGGTGACAAAGGAGACCAGGACCAGGACAGGTGGCCCATGTGCATTGGAGGACCGTTAGTGCTTCCTGGCCAGGCAGCCTCCATGTGGTCTCAGGAGGCGGCTGGAGGCCAGGGCCTTAGGGCAGGGCAGTGGGCGTGCGAGGGCAGCAGCGACCCTGAGCTTGCTGGCCTGCGTGGGTGCTACAGCAGGAGCTTGGCAGCCCCACGGCCTGGTGTGTGGAGGGCGGGCCCCGACTTCCCCAGCCCCTGGGGCCTACTCTGCACCTCTTGAGGAACCCAGGCATATGGTAAGGACTGTGTCTAAGACAGGCCCCTGAACCGCAGTCCTGTTCGGCCTGTTCTGTGGACCCTGTCAGTATCAGGATCACTGGCTGCCTGGGGTGGGGGCAGCAGCCTTCCCAGGGCAAATGGCCGGGAGGTCCTGGGGTCTACATCCTGAGGCCTCGGCACAGGAAGGGCACGGTGACGGAGCCGGGAGCACCCACCGCCGGGGGTGGGCCTCTGCAGAGCCACCAGCGAGGGCCACACACAGCTCCGGCCCTTTCCATGTCACACCAGAGGCCCACAGGGTGCCCAGACCTACAACCAGATTGCAGAGAGGCTCCTCCTTTCCTTGAGTCAGCGTTTTCTGGTCACTTCCGACGTCTGAGGCTTGGGATTAAGGACAGAGGTGAAGCTCCGAGTCCTGCGGAGCTTGGTCCATGAGCCACTCTCAGCCTGGGGAAGGCAATGGCAGGACTTGCCCTCCATTCACCCCAAACCTGGGGTTCACCGTGACCCGACCCAGCTCTCTGGGTGCCTGAGGCTCCCCACCCTCGGAGCCCTGTAGGGTGGCCAGTGTGGGGGCGTGGCGATGCGTGGGACGGAGAGTGAAGAAACCTTTGGCAAGTTTCTGTTCGTCTCAGATGAGGATGACCTCAGGACACGTAGTCACAGGGACAGTTCAGAAGGCAAGGGCGGGGGTGTCTGTTATCTCAGGTCGTATCTTAGGTAGTGTATCAGCGCAGGAGGGAAGGCTCACAGCAGACTCAGGTTGGGGCGATGACATATGGCAGCTAGTTCTTCATGCTCTTACTAAAAGAAAATGATGCAGACAGCGTAGAGTGCCAAACGCAGCTAGTCACGGAGCACGTGCGTGGTGCCCACTCGCAGGCACTCTCCCTCCCACGCGCCCGCCAGGCCGGCGTCTGCGGGGCCGCTCTAGAGCTGCGGCTTATTTATTAGAGAAAAAGGCTCTGACGAGGACGGTTGATCTACTTAGAGCTGATGAAGTCTTGACTGCCCAGCAATGGAAGCATTCATGACAGGCTTTTCCTTGTTTCCAAATCCGCCGTTGTCAGTTGCATAATTAATTGGGACATTGCTAACGTTGGGAGAAGAGCGAGTTTGCATAATTTGTTTATAAGAAAAAGAAGCATTCTGTTTGCAGGGCCTTGATATATCTGTTGAGGGGCTCTCTTTTTTTAACGTGTGTTTTTTAAATTGGTGCATAATAATTATACAGAATAGTGGGTTTCACTGTGTCATTTTCGTACATGCACATAACATAATTTGATTAATTTCAATCCCCAGCACCTCCCTTTCCCCCTTCCCTCTCCCCCTGATCGCTTTCCTCCCCCTTAGTGGTCTCCCCTCTATTTCAACAAGATCTTTTCTTCCTTTTCCTCTCTAGCTTCCACATAGGAGAGGAAGCCCATGACCCTTGACTTTCTGAGTCTGGCTTATTTAGCATAACATGGAGCCCCCCCAGTTCCATCCAATTCCCTGCAAATGACATAATTTCGTTTCTCTTTATGGCTGAATAAAACTCCATTGTGTATCCATACTCCATTTTCTTTATCCACCCGTCCATTGACAGATACGTGGGCTGGCCCCGCCGCTTGGCTGGTGTGCATTGTGCTGCTGTAAACACACGTATGCAGGTGTTGCTACAGCACGCGAAATGTCCAGCCTACATGTCCCTGCTTCTTGTGCTGATTAAAGGTGACACGTTGCAGGCTCCTAGCCCAGGGACCACACACACATGCCCCTCTGGAAGAGCGAGCTTGCTTCCAGAATCTGTTCACTGCACGGGAACTGGGTAACTCCTATGGCGATCACTCAGAGCCCTTGGGAGGAACACACCTCCCCTCTAATTGCCAGTCATCTGTGGAGCACTGTGTCAGGCACTGGGGGTCCAGAGACACCCCAGCGTGATGGCGGGCGGTCAGTTAGCAAGGCGCAGAGCTGAGGCTGCTCAGAGGCCAGTGCCTGTGCAGGGCAGGGGCCATCCCACTGGGAAGGTGTGTGCGCAGCCAATCCTGACGCATGGTGGCATCTGCTACACGATGAGAGTACTGCGCTGTGGTCAAGACTTTGGGCTTTGTTTCCCAGAGGAATGCTTGGGATTTGGGACATTTCTTAGAAATGTGCCCACAAAAGCCTGTTTGGTTCCATTTAACATTTAAGCAGGCAAGAACAAGGTTAGGCCTGAGCTCCCAAGTCCAAACAGCTACACGCGTTGAGACGAGGTGTGTGTCGCTTCTCTAGGTGCGTTCTCCATCTCTCCACGCGCTATGACTCACTGACGTGCGGTCGCTCACAGGTGACAGTCTGGGTCACACATGCAGCTGATAAACGGGTGCCAGGACTGTGTTTTCTACGTCACTTTCCTTCGTGACAAGGCCCAACTCCTCTCTGCCTGCCGGTGGCACTCGGCTCTCCCCGGCACCCCTGGCAGGCAGGGGTCTCGCGTGGGTTTCTTGTTCCAAGACCCAGGTATGTTGTTTGTTTTCTGCGGCCTGGCTCGCTGCCTCTGTCACCTTCAGGCAATTCTCCCTGGCTCTCCGGCCAGTCTCTGGACATCGCCGGACATGGCCTGGTGGTTGGGAGAGCTGCTGTGAGCTCCGGCTTCGTCCCCTTCCACTGAGAGAACTTAGCAAGATGTCGTCTTCTCCAACCTGTGTCCTCCTTTCTGTCATCCACGAAGAACAGAGGGTAGAGTCTCTAATTTACAGGGAATGTTAGTGGAGACTGAAATTTCTAAAACTGGAGGTACATATTTAAAAATGCAACATCAATGTTGATTATAATTGATATTTTCATTTTAGGTCATAAAACATATCCGGGGACCTCCCTTCCCTTATGAAGTGCTTCTGACCTAACTTGAGAGGGAAGTCCATTCTTAACTTGGGATTCGCTGATGAGCCAGAAAGGTGCCTCTCTGCACAAATTTGCTTTAATAAAAAGGACCCAGGTGGAATGCAGAGACTTGAATGCTCTAACATGAATTATAAAATGATAAATGAATGGTGGCGCATGCTTGTAATCCCAGTACTTGGGAGGCTGAGATCAGGGTTTGTGGCCAACCTCAGCTACTTAGTGAAGCCCTCTGCAACTTAGTGAGACCCTGTTTTAAAATAAAGAATCAAAAAATAGGGCCAGGGGTGTAGCTCAGAGGTGAAATACCCCTGGATTCAATCCCCAGTACTGCCAAAAAACCCCAAAACTATAGAATAATAAGTGAAGAACAAGCTTGAAAATATTTGTAAGGATCAGAAAAGTTTTAAAAATGACATATATAATTTGTAAAAGAGTTAAATAGAACTTCCAGAAATAAAATATTAAAAAGCTGGAAAGAACCCTCAAACACATGGGGTTAAGAGAAAGTCGACACAGCGGAGAAGAGAACAAGTGAATTGTAAAGCAGGCCCAACTACTCCCCAAATAGAAAGATTTGAGAAGAAAACTATAAAAAATAGATTTCACAGGATTTAGAAAATAACAGATTTGTTGAATCAGACTCATAGGAAGGACAAAGAGAAAGCAGAGCAGAGAAACATGTGGGGAGATAGTGTGTAGGAGTTTTCTAGAACTCATCAAGGACACCAGTCTAGAAATGCAAGATCTCCAATGATCTCAAGAGCATTCAACCAAGAGCGAATCCATACCTAGGAACACCAGAGCAAAAACCAGAGCAAAAAACAAGACCAAGCGAACCTTAAGGAGATCAGAAAAAGTCAGCAGACCCACCGTGCGCCACCCTGAGTCCTTGGACACATCCACAGGGCTTTGAGAAGTGCTTGTCCGCTAATGCCGCCATCTTTGTCATTCCTGGGTCTGTTGCACCGGCGTGCCTGAGTCCGCTGGGGCTGCTGTGACATAGTGCCTGAGCTGGGTAAGTTATACAGAAGGTTCAGCTCTGGAGGCTGGAGGTCCGAGACCAAGGCGGTGTCTGGCGAGGGCTACTCTCTGCTTCTGAGACGCAGTGTCCTCTGGAGGGGCAACACCTTACCAAGCGAGGACAGAGGAAGGCAGAATGCACAGGCCGCCCCCAGGAAGCCCTGTCACTAGGGCACCTCCACCCTCGTAGCTCAGTCACCTGCCAGAGGCCACCTCTGAGTACTGTGGCATTGGGATTGGGTTTAACGTGAACTTGGTGGGGGCAAAAGCATTTCAACCGTAGTGTTCTATCCCGGCTCCCCAGGTTCATGTCCTCACATGCAAAATGCACTCATTCCATCCCAGTAGCCCAGAGTCTTAGCCCACTCCAGCATCGACCCCAAGGCCTGAAGCCAGGGGCTCATCTGCACACGGCACAGGAGGGACGCTCCTAGACACACATCTTTATTTACATTCTGTTTCCCTTTAATTATGAATCCATCTTCAGACCATTTCTCTTTTCTTCCATTTTACTGTCAGCAGCTCAGGAAGTCGTGTGACGTCCTGAGCGCCATGCTGCTTAGAGACTCTTTTCTTGTCAAATATTTTCCTTCATCACTCTTAAGACCTGCCTTCCACAGCGTTCTAGGATGTGGACATAATTTGCAATTCATTATTCTTATAAATAAGTTCAGAGATTAAAGATGGCGGGATAGAGGGAGACAGCGTGCTTCAGGAGCTCCAAGACTCGGAACTCAACCAGCAGGAAGACTGCTTCTTGACAAGGAAAGAAAAGCAGCCAAAACTCAACAAAACAATGACAGTCAATGCAGCAGAATAGGAGGCAGCAGAGAGAGCAGAGGACTGTAAAGAGCTCCACGCATCTCACCTGGTGAGCCGAGAGCGGCGGCAGAGGCGCCATCTTGGAGGCCACGCCGGCACTGTGGCGCCCAGAGACCTTCAGCAAAGAAGCGGCAGATCCCTGTGAAGCCAGCGACTACAGACCATCATCAAAAGCAGTCAACTCCGGACCATGATGAAGCTCAAGTCGGACCAGACCCGCACCTATGATGGAGACGGCTACAAGAAGCAGGCCGCGTGCGCTGCTTCTGCAATGAGAGCGAGGAGAGACAAAGATGATGTAGCCCAGCCCAGGAGCAGCCCAGCACTAAGGACAGGGCGGGTGAGACCTGACCCCCCTGGAGGACACGGGCGGGTGAGCCACGGCCCGCTGGAGGACGTGGGCGGGTGAAGTAGAAAACCTCAGATGAGTAAAGAAGGCAACATAACTGAGGCAGATGGGAGGGGAGAAGAGGGAAACACCCTAATGCACAGGATGTACATACACAAATATATCAAAGTCAACTACTGTGCTGAGCACGAGAAGGAGGTAAAGGGAGGAAATGGGGGTGGGAATTGGGGGAGGGCTAATTGACTGATTCGTGCATCCTGAAACCCATCACGAGGTGCAATGCATCAATAAAAAATAAAATAAAAAATAAATAAGTTCAAGAGTTAAAGCAAATGTCACAGAGTGAATAAAGAAATAAAAATCTACAAAGAATCAGATTGATGGTCTAGGGTTGAAGAACCCTGATACATGAAATGAAAATTCACTTGGTGGGCTTAGGAGAAAAGCTAGGAGCTGCAGAGGCCACAGTGACTCCGAGACTGACCAATAGAAAGCATCGGAACCGAACAATGAAAGAAAAAAAGGGTGATGATCCCAGTACTTGGGAGGCTGAGACAGGAGGATCATAGATTGGAGGCCAGGACAGGGTAACTTAGTGAGACCCAGTTTCAAAATAAAAAAATTTAAGCTGGGAGTGGTGGCGCACACTTGTAATCCCAGTACTTGGGAGGCTGAGACAGGAGGATCGCAGGTTCACAGCCAGCCTCAGCTACTTAGTGAGGCCCTCCACAACTTAGTGAGACCCTGTTTCCAAATAAAGAATATGTTTCCAAATAATGGGGGTGTAGCTTGGAAGTAGAATGCCCCTGGGTTCAATCCCCAGTACCACACACACAAAAAAAAAAATTAAAAAAGGGCTGGGGGTGTAACTTAGAGGTAGAGTGCCCCTGGGTTCCATCCCCCATAAACACACACACACACACACACACACACACACACACACACACACACACACCTGAAAACTGGAGCAATCCTCTTGTCTTGTGGGCTAATATTGGAAGGAAAAGAAGGAAAGCAGACAAATTCTTTAAGAAAGAATGACTGAAATTTCTTAAGACTTGGTGAAAAATAAAAACCCACAGATAAAGAAACTCAAAGAATGAAGAAAACTACACATTTTAATCACATTACCAACAACAATCAAGGGCAAAATCTTTTTTTTTTTTTTGCAGTACTGGAGATTGAGCCCAGGGGCATTCTACCTCTGAGCTACACCCCCAGCCCTATTTTTTTTTCTTTATTTTGAAACAGGGTCTCACTAAATTGAGGAGGGCCTCACTAAGTAGCTGAGGCTGGCTGTGAACCTGGATCCTCCTGTCTCAGCCTCCCAAGTACTGGGATTACCAGCATGTGCCACCACACCCGACTTGCAAAATCTTAAAAGTAGCCCAGATAGGGGAACATGTTACACACAGAAAAAGACCACAGTCACGGCCGGTTTCTTGGCAGAAACAACGCGAGACAAAAGACAGCAGGCTCCAACCCCCAAGTGCTCACAAAGTCAATCAAGAACTCTGTGCTCAGTTGAAATCTGTGTAGAGATGAAGTGGAACAAAGCCCATGCCAGCAGAGACCACTCCTCCCACCAGAAAAACTGGTCATTTAAAAGAGGCATTGAAGCCATTTCCTTAAGATAAAGAAGAATTATTGATTGGAACACAATCTACATGAAGAAATGAAGATCATGAGGAATAGTAAATGTGTGGGTAAATTAAAGAGAGTTTTAAATTTTTTTCAGTTGAATAATGATGGATACTTTGAGGCAAAAATAATGAAATGTATGGCATAGGTGGAAGCAAGCTGTATGCCAGCATTAGTACAAAGGACAGAATGGGGGAATGGATGTACATTGTTTGTTTGTTTGTTTGTTTTTGGAGTGTGTACTGCTAGAGATTGAACCCAGGGGCATTCTACTTCTGAGCTACACCCCAACCCTATTTTAATTTTTATTTGGAAACAGGGTCTCAGTAAGTTGCTGAGGCTGGCATTAAACCTGTGACCCTCCTGTCTTAGTCTCCCAAGTTCTGAGATTACAAGTATGTGTCACCATGCTGGGCTCATTGCTATGTTTTTAATATGTGCAGTGAGACAATGTTTTATAAAGGTGTACTGTGATAAAGATATATCAAAACCATAAACACTGTAAAAATTAATTGAAGAGTAACCACAATATGTCAACAGAAGACAAAATGCTCTAAGGCTGCAGAAAAGGAACAGAGAACAGAGAGGACTAGCAGAGAACTCATAGCAAGATGACAGGTGGAAACTCAACATATGAGCAATTAATTCACTAAATGAAATCAGCAAAATACTCATTTAAATGAAGATATTAATAATGCTTTCTATAAGAAACACTTCTGAACATAAAAGTAAAAGGATGCAATGTTATATTATTCAAGCACTAATTATCACCTACCTGGGGTATTAATGTTAGTATCAGGACAGAAGGGGACATTTCAGCAAAAAGACATGGCCCAATAATGGAGTCTCCCAATATATAAAACAAGAACTGGCAGAAACAAAAGGAGAAATAGATGAATATACAGGTATAGTCGGATATCCGGCACTGTTCTCTCAGTCATCAATAGAGCAAGTGGACTGAAAGTCAGCGAAGTATAGACACCGGGAACACTACCCACCAACCAGACCTGACTGACATCTGTGGGTGCTGCACCTAACAGGACCGTTCATTTCAAGGCCATGGGGAATATTTATTTATTTATTGTGGAAGGGGGTCACAGTTTTATTTCCTTCTAAGGGTTCCCAGGATCTAAAGGATACAAGTACATTTAAGTTGCTAATTATTTACGTTATTAAAAGATGTGCTCATGGCTGAGACAGGAGGATCTCAGGTTCACAGTCAGCCTTAGCAACTTAGCTGTTTTGAAATAAAAAAAATAAAAGTAAGGCTGGGGGTGTAACTTAGAGGTAGAATGCCCCTGGGTTCCCCAGTACTACAAAATAAATAAATGAATGAATGAATAAATAAATAAATAAATAAATGAGATGCTTGCGTAATAATGCCTACATACACACAGATTGGCATAATTCCTGGTTAGTATGATAATAATATGTTTAACAATTGCTAAGTTGAAAAAGTTGATGATCTATTCTTTTCCATGAGGAGCATTTACCAGAATAATCTATGTGCTGGGCTTGGAGCAGGCTTCCACACATTTTAGAGGGTGGGGATCATACAGTATGTGATGTCTAACCACAAAAGAATTAAGTTAGACATTAGCATCAAGTAGACACTGTGAAATCTCCAAATATTTGAAATTTAAATAACACATTCTAGATAATCATTGTTTCAATGAAGAAACCATAAGGGAGATTGGAAAATATTTTAAACTAACAACGAGAGAATTTCATATCAAATTTATGGTGGTGACAAAGCAGTGCTTAGAGAAAAATTGTAACATTAAATACTTAAAGAGAACAAAAATGCTTGAAATCAATAATTGAAGCTTCCATTTCAAGAATCAAGTGAAGAAAAACTCAGATGAACTGAAGGCAAGTAGAAGGAAGGCAATAATAAAGGTAAAACAAAATTTAATAACAAAATCACCGGAAATAAAAGTTGGTTCCTTGAAAAGGTCAATAAAATGACATATATCTAGTTGAATTGATCAAGAAAAAAAGGAGTAGACATTAATTACCAACTTCAGAAATGATAGAAACATGAAAAAATTATGACAATGAATTTAACAACTTGAATAAAACACCTTAAAAATGCACACAGACATATGGGGTGACAGTCAAAGCTGACACAGAAGAAATAGAAAAATCTAAAAGCCCTATGGGTATTAAAAACAAACAAAAAATTCTATATGTCTGTGCATTTTCTAAAGTGCTTTATTGCCATCTATAATTTTATTTTTCTCCAATATCTTACTATAGGGATAATCATCGTCACATGAATTTTTTGCATCTGCTTAAAATCAGACCCAAACTGTCTTTTTCTAGATTTCCCCATTTGTCTGAGTCTTGACTTGAAAATTGACTCTTGTCTACTTTTGTCTTTAGACTCTTGTCTAAATTTCAAGTCTAGTCTTGACTTGAAATTTTCTTGACTTGAAAATTTACTCTAACACTTCAGGCTGAGGCTTTCCCCTCAAGATTGAACAAAGGTGTCATTTTTTCTTCCTGGTATCCAATGTCAGAAATCTTAAAAATGAACTTTCAGTGGTGTCCAGGGCAACTAAACGTGACCAGTGTATATTCCTGATGGTCCAATTCCTGCCCGAGAGCCTCTTGGCCTATCTTTACAGCAAGGAGTCCAGGACAACTAAACGTGACCAGTGTAGGTTCATGATGGTCTGATGGCTGCCCAAGAGCCTCTTGGCCTATTTGTATAGTGAGGAGTCCAGGACAACTAAAGGTGACCAGTGTAGGTTCATGACAGTCCCATGCCCGCCTGAGAGCCTCTTGGCCTATCTGCACAGTGAGGAGTCCAGGATAACTAACCGTGACTGTTGGGAGCCATTCCCTTCTCTGAGTTGCATAAACAGCCTGGCAAGGCGAGGATTTTGCCAAGTGTTGCCGATTTTGTTGATTGTGACTGTAACAACAGAGGGAGGCTCGCGGAGGAACTAGTTGACTGCTCCTTGACCCGGGAAGGGAGAGGGGTGCTGCGTGAGAGCACGATGTTTGTCTGTTGTTGCTATTGTATACATCTGGTGCTATGTTGTTTGTCTGCTTGTTGGTGTTAATATTGTCTACATCTGATTCTCTGAAAGAATATATAAGGTCTGAGCAAAATAAAGACGCTACGGCAGTATGGACTGTCAGTCGCACGGCAGTATCGACTGTCCATCGCACGGCAGTATGGACTGACCGTCCTCCCGATAAGGCTCCGGTATTGACTGAGAGTCCTCCCGATAAGGCTACGGTATTGACTGCAGTTCTCTTGAAGCTATCTTTTGTCTTTCCTCTCTCGTCTCTTGTCTTTATGCTACTCGTCTCTCTCTCTTTTCTCTAAATCCTCACTCCCCATTTCAGGAAAGTTCGAACCCTTCGACTCTGCCGGCAGGCTCCGGCACGTAACCAGTGTAGGTTCATGATGGTCCCGTGCCCCCCCCCCCCCATAGCCTCTTGGCCTACCTGCAGAGCGAGGAAAGACCACAGTGGAGTCCAGTTCTCATGATGCCTGGTCACAGTCACTTCCAGCCTGATACAAACCGAGGGGGCAAAGCAAGAGCATGGATGCCATTCCCTCCTTGAAAGCCTCAGAGTGATGGAATTAAGTTCCCCTCTGCAGGCAGTTAGCCAAGCCGCGGAAGCCCAGGTGCCAGTGCAGGAAAATCTCCAGCGCTGCTGTGGAGAGCCCTCCCCGCCAGCGACTCCACAGAGGTGCAGGGGCGCCTCGGGACAGGGCGCTTCTGTCCTGATATTGCCCTTTACTGTTTTGTTTTTTGTGCAGAGGTGTCCTCTGTTGATTTTATGAGTCTCTGAAGAGCGGAAGGTCCTTACGCAGCAGCCCACTGGAGGATTGTGATTTTCTAGGCTCTTCTCTTAAGGGACACCCTGGGCACTCCACAGGAAGGTTCAACTGTCAGCTTTAATTAGCTCTGCCTCCTCCAAACCCTACGTGCTTCCAGGGCCTCTTTGACAGGCAACACTTTAAGCCTAAACTTTCTTCCTTAAGCATTGCATACAAATGGCGAAGATGAGGAGCGTGTCCAGTAGGAAAAAAGGTGGACCGCAATAAATAGACATGGTAGGAAGAACTCAGCTCCCTGGCCTCAGAGGGGTTGTCTGTGTGTGTGTGTGTGTGTGTGTGTGTGTGTGCGCACATGGGTGTGGTGTGCACATATGCCTAAGTCAGTGTACAACTATAAATAAGCAATTTACATTCTTTTCTCCATCAGAAAGTCATGGGCATTGAGACCCACGGGACACCGACGGAGAGTCTTATAAGAATGTCACAGCTGTCACCCTGAGTCCTCCCCCCACCCACACAGCCAGCTTCTGGACCCTGCTGGTGACTAGGGGTGTTCTGTGAGAAGGTGTGTCAGTCCACAGGGGCAATGGTGTGCAGAGCTTTCGGAGCCCTTCCTGCTGTCTCCAGTGCTGAGCCGGAGCAAGTGGCACAGGCCCCTGGAGACGTCACTGGACCCGAAAGCTCCCTTGACCAGCAGGTGCCTCGGCCCCTCCCCCTGCCAGGGACACTTGAACTGCAGGGGTGGCCCCCGAGCAGCCTCCGGGGCGGTGGAAGGCCTGGGGCAGCCTGCTTCTTGCCCTCCAGGGAAGAGGCGTGACAGGCTCAGCCCCCTGAGGAGAGTCTGTGGCATCCCCCGGCTGGTGCAGGGCAGTGGAGCTGGGCACCAGGAGGGTGGAAGAGGCCATTTTCACTGTGCTGAGGAGAGGGGGAGATGTCAGGGGGGCTCTTCCAGGAAGAGCTGGGGACAAAGAACCCACGTTGGACACAGAGGTGCTCAGGCTGGGAATTGGGTCTTGGGGCGGTTCTGCATGGGCAGGTGTGGGTGCCACAGGGCCGGTGAGTCTGGGGTGGGGCTCACTTGGGGCTCCTGTGACGGCTGGTTGTGCTGCCCTGGCCTAGGCAGGTGAGCCCACACTGGCCCTGACCCGGGCTCCCCAGTCAGGGTGGGGATGCAGTCTGTTCTCTTTCCTTCTCCCCTGGACTCAAAGCACTCTAACTGGTCAATAGTTGGGGAGGGACTCTTGCTTGGCCGCGTCTGATGTGGCACACAGTGACAGAGTGGGCCATTTCCAGGCTGCGCCGCCCTCGGGGAGCCAGGCGCTGAGGCCGGCACTCTCCCAGACAGGCTGATGCAAGGCAGCAGCTTATAAATAATCCACCAGCTGCCTTCCGCTCCAGCGCTCGGGCATAGCCTGGAGGGCACGGAGTCAGACGCCAGCTCTCTGGCAGGACGCGAGCTTCCTGGGGCCGGGGCCTGGCCACCAGGGCTGGGAGTCGGGGACTGCACCTCCCGGGGTCTCCAGGTGAAGTCTTGCCCGCCACGTTGCAGCCCTGCTCATGGGGTTTTGTGAGTGCAAGGAGCTGCCCCTGCACACCTGTGGCCTGTGGCCCTCCACCTTCATCTGTCACACTTCAGAAGGACCGAGGCTGCTCTAGAGTGGGACAAAAGCCCGCAGGACCCCTCGCCTCCTGGAACGCGGCCTGCTCGCTTCTCTGACGCTGTTTTTAGAAAGAATGTCTGAGACTTTTTTGAGATTTACTAGTCAGAGAAAGCTAGCACGACTCTGGCAAGATTTGGGATCCTAACCACACGTTTACCCCCGATACAAGGATGAAGCGGGCCAGTGGAAATGTTGGCCTCAGTGGGTCAGGTGTCCCTGAAGATCCTAGATCCGGGCTCAGACATCTTTCTCGGGCTCTGCTGGGGGACGCAGAGCCCCGGTGTTGGGTAGGCTGCGTCTCATGCTTTGCAGAGTAATGTGGCCTGCTCTCTAACTCTGACCCCAGGTGGGCCTGCGTGACTCTCCGAGCAGAGTTTGTTTGGGAGTGCATGAGTGTGGGCATGTGGACCACGGCAAGGAGGGAGCTGAAGCCACACTGCTCCCACAGCAGGTAGTTATCATGGAGTTAATTGAGTGCAAGTTTGGCAATCTCCTCTGCATGGCCCCTACCAAGGCCCAGTCCCTGGCCTTCTATCCAGAACTTTCAAGGCTCCATCTTAAAGAGATCCCCATACTGTATGAGCAGCAGGCCCCAAAAGACTTGAACTTCTCCCCCCCACCCGGGTCCAGGTCCTTATGGCACACAGGTTGGGGTGCTGGCCTTGCACCTCACTCGCTTCAAGCTGTGCTCTGCTTATGGCTTCTAACTTTGAGTGTTGGGAAGAGATGCTGGCTCTGAGGACTCGTCTATGTCTTGCGCGGGCCAGGCACCCTTTGCCCTGTCTTTTTTTTTTTTTTTTTTTTTTTTGCAGTACTGGGGATCGCACCCAGGGGAATTCTACCTCTGAGCTACACCCCCAGCCCTATTTTTTATTCTTTATTTTGAAACAGGGTCTCACTGAGTTGCGGAGACCTCACTAAGTAGCTGAGGCTGGCCACGAACCTGGATCCTCCTGTCTCAGCCTCCCAAGTACTGGGATTACAAGTGTACGCCACCATGCCCAGCTATCCTTTGCCCTGTCACCAAGTACAGGCTGCATGTCTTGTCCTGGGCCTTCCCTCTCATTCTATAATCTCTCCAGGCCTCACAGGTGACTCCTAAAGGTTCATGTCAGCTCACATCTGTGTAATCAACCCCAGCACATGTCTCTAGTTGACTATTGAACATCGCAAAGATCCTAGAAAATTAGCACATCTCAAGCCCACCAAGGAGAGTGTTATGGTTAAATTTAAAATGGCCCCCCAAACCTCATGTGTGGGCAATGCAACCAGGTTCAGAGGGGGTGGATGCCTGGGGGCATGGCCTCGAGGACTGTATCTGTCTTGGCTACTTCCTTTCTCTCTCTCTCTTTCTTTCTCTCCTTACTGTCTATTTCAAGTTTGGCCACCAGGAGGTGAGTGAGGATTTTCCTCTTCCACCATGCTCTGAAGCTCTGCTGCCCTGATTCCTGCCCTGGAGCCCATTGATCATGGACTGACCTCTGAAACCATGAGCCCCACATAAACCTTTCTTCCTCTCAGTTGTGCTTTTCGGGTATTTTGGTCACAGTGACAAAAAAGGTGACTAAAACAGAGAGTGTGAGCCCGTCAAGATGGGACCCTCAGTTTCTCTTTCTTGGAGTCTTCAGAACTCAGAAAAATTAACACTGACTTTTATCAGCCTGCTCATGGATTTTAAGTCCGTAGACTGTAATTTCACTCAGATAATGTGGTAAAAAGAGCCAAGGCCAAGACTAATGGTAAAAAAGGGGGAGCACAAATTCCCAATATCAGGAATCAGGTGACATTACTACAAGTACTACAGACATTAATGGGACAATAAGGGGATACTGCACATAACTCCACTTGTGAGCTCTCTATAATGTTCTGCGGAGCTATTTATCTACCCTCATGCCAACACCACACTGAACTAATACTACCCCTTTATGATGAGCCTTCAAACTAAGTCCTTTATGTCGACCAAAGTTGCCCATCTTTCTTGGGTTGTGTTGGTTTTCTAGGTACCTGGCATGGCCACCCAAGTTATAGAAATAGCAAGTCAGATTCTGCAACGTGATTGAAATGCCATTAAATCTATAGAGAGATTTAGAGGAAAATTAACGTCTTAACTTTTTTTTTAGTTTCCCGATCCTAAAATGTGTTGTATTGCTTTCTTCCATAGATCTTTAATGTCCCTCAGCAATGTTTGTCATTTTAAATGTGTGGACTTTGCACATACGCCATATGTTTTGATGGGATTGGTATTGTTTTAATTTCATTTTCCAATTACTTTGTTGGTTGCAAATAGAAATATTAATTGAACACAGCACATTGGTCTTGTAAATTTATTCTAAAATTTTATAGACTATTTTAGATTTTATGTACATAAGCAAATTGTCTGTGAGTGATGACAGTTTTTGCTTCTTACTTTCCAACTTCACATTATTCACTTATGGCTCTCTTTACTTAAGTTTGTCTTTTGTTTCATTGTCCTGGGCAGGGCCCACAGAGCAATTTTTAATGGAAGCGCAGAGAGTAGACAGCCTTGTCTTGTTCTTGACCCAGGGGAAAGTGTTCAATATTTCACCATTAAGACTGATGTAAGCTGCTGTACTGTCTATTTCAAGTTTGCTGGGAGTTTTAAACATGAGCTGGCATTGAATTTTATCTTTCTGCATCTGTTGACATGATTATAGAATTGTCCACCTTTATTTTGTTCATGTGGATAGTTTTGGCTTATGTTCCCAACGTTTTACTGTGAAATTTTTCAAGCATATGAAAAATGGAAAGAACTGTCCAGCGAACAATCGCTGTGAGCTACTTTTCAATACTTGATCTGTCGCTTGAATGTCCATCTCTCTCTGTCCATCAATATAATTTATTTTTTATGTATTTTGAGGTAAGTTAACATCAATTCACTTGATCTTTAGACACTACGGCATGTATCTCATTAACTAGAATTAAAATTGATCCACATCTGTTTTGTTTCGAATGAATTGCACAAAACACAAAACTTAAGTGCACCGTTTGCAAAGTTTTAGCGAATGCATTTACCTGCATTTGTAATGGGAACCCCTATCAAGAGACCAGACTATTACCGCCATGGACAATCCCTTCACGTTCCACTCCAGTCTATACCCTCCCCAGGTAAACAGTGTTTGGATTTGTTTAGCCTGCCCTGAAATCCTGCTTAAATAGCAGCATGGCCGCATATAGCTCGCACCTGTGTCTGCTGCTCCCACTTGACATAATGTTTTTGAGAGTTATCCTGTAGCTGTGCTTATTATTTGCTTACTCCCTTTCATTGTGAGTAGCTGTCATTGTCTGAATATGTTAACTTCTTTATTGATTCTCCTATTGATACGGCAAGGATTTCTAATTTTTTTGCCATCATGAATGAGTCTAGCATGAACATTCTTGGACACATCGTGTGTGTGTGTGTGTGTGTGTGTGTGTGTGTGATTAGATGTAGTTATTGTTCTGTCAGTATATAGGAGTGGATTCCCAGGCCAAAGGGTAGTTGTGCATTTATTTTTAGAACATACAATCTGAAATTTCCAAAATGGTGCCATTTCACCTTCCTTCCCGGTTCCCTTGCTCTTCATCCTGAGTGGTTGGTATTGACAACCATCCACATTTGTTTAGCCATTCCGGAGGGTGGCTAGTTGTGTTTTGGATTTGCACTTCCTTGGTGAATAATGATAGTGAGAACTATTTCATGTGTGTTATCCATTCCTATATTCTTTAGTGAAATACATGTCCAACTGTTTTCCCATTTCTATTGGGGTATTTTGTGTGTGATGCTGGGGATGCAACCCAGGGGCTCGCGAATGCTAGGCAAGCGCTCTACCACTGAGCTATACCCCAGCCGAATATTAGAGTCATTGTTTTTGTATTATTAAATTGTTGAAGAAACTCATTCTTTATATATTCTGGATGTCAATACTTTGCCAAATAGCTATTTTGTAAATATTTCTCCCCAAATATAGTTTGACTGTTCATTTAAACATTTTTAATTTTGATAATGTGTAATTATTAATTTTAAGTGGTTATTGCTTCCTGTGCTCTGTTTCTGAAAACTGTCTACTCCCAAGAGGCAGAAGTGTTCTGGGCTTTCTCCTGGGAACATTGGGGGCTTCCATTTTTGCATTTATATCCATGATCCATCTTGAGTTGATTTTTATGTGTAATGTGAGGTTGGGCTGTGCATATATCCCTTCTAGGTTTTCCTTTTTTTAAAATAATGTCTAGGCATTTTAAGGACTATACTAGGGTATTGTGATTAAAAATTGCAAGGACTGGATTGCTTATGTTCTTTGGAAAAATATTGCGGCAATTTATTTACTGAATTCAAAATCCAAACACTTGTCGTGGCAATGGGAACAACTGAGGTCTCTGTTCATTCCTCTTCGTTTCAGTTCTCTGGTATTTAATGAGATCGCCCTTTCAGAGCGAGCCGGAGACCCGGGCAGGGTTTCCATGTAGAGTTCAGATGTCACCCTGTGTGCTCCTCCCCTTTCCAGGATGTAACCTGCCAGGATCCACCTGCTGTGATCTCCCAGCTCTGCACTCCGATTCTTCACTCTCTACCCATCTAACTGCCCCGAGTGGGAACGGCTTTGCCTGCCTGCCCACAACAAAGACTAAACCTGAAGAACTTGTGGAGCACCATTCTCTTCTTCCAAATGTAGACCTTCTTGAGTTAATGGCTACTTGTCTTTTGCTGTTGTTTCCAGTAACTCTGGTGGTTATTTCTACATTTTGCCAAGAGTTTAGTTATCGGATTTCCTTGAAAACTTTTATTCTTCTATTACTAGAAGCCATAAGTAGCTTGTTTGTTAATTTGAATGTTAAATAAACCCCACTTGGTCATGAAGCATTATCCTAATTACTTTGCTGGATTTGACTTGTTAATGACTAGTTTTGGACTTTGTGTCTATTCATGAGATATATCAGTTTGCACTTTTCATTTCTTTTTAGGTTGTAGTATTATGGTGATCCTGACTTCATAAAATGGGTTTGCGAGTATTTCCTTTCTCTCTATCCTCTGAAGGAGTTTGTGCATTGTGACTATTATGACATTATTTAAGTGTTTGACAGATTTACCAGTGAAATCATCTGTATCTGGAGTAATTTTGTAAAAATTTTTTAACTAAGTATTTAATATCTTTAATGGATACAAACCTATTCACATTGTCTATTTTTTGCATGTCTTTTCGAGTAAGTGGTTTTAGGCAATTTGTCTATTTCACCTAAGTTTCCCATTTAGTGGCATAAACTTGTTGATAACACCTTTTTTCTAACTTTTCTGTGGGGGCTGCAGTGACATGCCTTTTCACGCTGTCTACCTTGTAAGATCTTCATTTCTTGTTCATTCTTGATGAGTTTTCTCCATTTCTCAAATGTGTTGATGGGGCCAACGTTTAGCTTTTTTCTTTCTCTTTTCCTATTGCGTGTGTGTTTTCTAGATCATTGGTTTGTGTGATTGGTTTTATTCCTTCCTTCTGTTTTCTCAGGGTCTTGTTTGGGGCTGTTTTTCTCTCCGTCTTTGTTAGGCGGGAGCGTAGGTGACTGGTGCTTATTTTCTCAAGTGTCCTTCCACGACCCTGCCGGCATCTCTTACGCAGGGTTCTAGCCGAAACCAACAAGTGTTAAGATGTCGTGTTTCAATTACGTTTTGACTGAAAATATTTTCTAACTTCCACCGTCGTTCCTTCTTTGACCCCTGTGTTTCTGTTATTGATTTCAGATTTAACTGCACTGCGGGCAGAGAGCATATTCTGTATGAATTCGATGATTAGAAAATGGATTGAGACTTGCTTTATGGCGAGGATGTGGTCTGAGTATTCATTTTCACACTGAAAAAAAAAAGTATTCTGCAGTTGTTAGGTGGGATCCTCAGGATAGGTCAATTCCGCTATTGGTTAGTTGTGTGGTTATAGTCTGTGTTCCCACTGATCTTCATTCTGTTACTTCCATTAGAAGGGGGTGTTAGCATTTCCACTACAATTATAAATTGGTCATTTCTTCATTTCCATCTTCTTCTACATTTCTGAGCTATGGATACAAATTTAAGTCTTTATATCCTCTTACTATATACCTCATTTATTGTTATGAAATCTCTTTACCTCTAGATATAACTCTCCCCTCAAGTTATACTTTGTAAAAATTATATTTTGTCTTACGCTAATATAACCTCACTGTCTTTCTGTTTAAAGTATGTCTCTTATAAGAAGCACATAGTTGTGAACTCTTTTTCTTTCCTTTTAAAAACCAGTCTTACAAAGTTTATCATAATTGAAGTGCTTGTTCCATTTACAATTGTTGTTTTTTGTGGTACTGGGGATTGAATGCAGGGGGCATTCTACCTACAAACTACCAGCCCTTTTTATTTTAAAGCAGGATCTTGCTAGGTTGCTGAGAGTCTCACTACATTGCTAAGGCTGTCCTTGAACCTGAGATCCTCCTGTTTCAGCCTCCCAAGTACTGGAATTACAGGGGTGTGCCACACCCCTGTAATTTTAAATTTAAATTTAAATTTAAATTAATTAAATTAAATTAAATTACATTTAATTTAATTACATTCATACTTGGATGGGCATTCTAATATCTTGTGATCTGTATTCTGTTCATTCTGTATACCCTTTATTCTTTTACCCCTCCTTTCCTTCATTTGGATAGGCAAATATTTTTATTTATTTATTTTTCCTCTGATATTGGCATCATCATTATAGAGTTTTGATTCCCCTATAGTTTAGGATATGCACACTTGAAGTATAAAAAGCTACTTTGAATGAATACTTTTACCACTTTCTGAGAAATTGAAGACTTTTGTCACATACCCGCTTCTTTTTGATTTTTAATGCCACTGTTGTCATTTATTTTCCTTCTGCTTTTGTTAGGAATACCACACGGTCACTTTAATCAATCGACATCCTCGGGATTCCTTAAGGCGACCTTTCCCGGCCGTCTTCATTTCTCAGTGCAGTTTCATCCTTCCGGCCGTGTTCGTTTTCCTCAGCTGAAATATTTTGTTTTAATATGCCTGGCAGTGCACATTGGAGAGGAATTTTATCACCTCTGTGTGTTTTGTATAGGAACATCTTTACTCTGCCTCTATGATGTATCTCGTTGGGTGTGGACTCCTAGGTTGATCCTTTCTTTCTTTTTTTCAGCAGTTAAAGGTAGCATTCCACTGTCCTATGGTGGCCATAGTTTCTGTTGAAAGTCATTTACTATTCTCATTTTTTTCTCTTTTGAAAGTACCATGTACTTTTTCTCTATCTGTGTGGTGATATCTTCAGGGTTTTGAAAGATCCAACCATTGTTTCTTCAAACGTAGTTCCATCCTATCTCTTTCTCCCTGTGGGATGGGACCACTTGGTATTTAGCTTCTGCGAAACACTCCTCTTGTCCTTTACACACTGTTCTGTTTTCTCTGGGATCCATTTAGGGTAGTTTTTATTGACCTTTCAGTCTCAACTATGTTCATTTTCAACTATGTTCATCTTATTGGTGCACCCACCCAGTGAATTATTAAATTAAAACCTATTTCTATTTGTAGAATGCCTACCAGATTCTTTTGTAGAGAGTCCTACTCTCTATTGAAATTTCCTATCTTTAACCCATTTTGCCTGCTTTGTCGTTTTCTCTACTATATTTAGAGGAATTATTTTAAAGTTCTTATTTAATTACTCCCAAATAATCTGTGAATCTGCCTCTGTTTTCCATTTTCTTTCCATTATCTAAATTCCTATCAAAATTTCCTGCCTCTTCACATTTCTCCCCACACTTTATTGTATGCTGGATGTATGATTGAAAGAACCACCGAGTCTAACGGTGACATTAGTTCACCCTGTGCTGGCTCGTCCTCTCTCCTGCTGGGCAGATGGGCAAAAGAGGATGCTATGGTTGGGTTTAGAACGTCCCTCAAGAGCTTGGGTGTTGAAGGCATGGGCCCCATTGCAGGAAGGCTCAGAGGTGGGGCATGGACACAGAAGGCTGGGCACTGGGGGAGTGGTCTTGGGGACTACATATGTCCCTAGTCCCGCCACCATGACTGAGAACAGTTTTTCTCTGCCACATGCTCTGCCACCATGGCTTTTGCCTTGGGGCCAGCGTAGATGGACTGAACCTCTAAGACTGTGAGCCAGATGAACCTTTCCTCCTCTAAGTTGTGCTTGTCAGGTACTTTGGTCATAGCAATGCAACAGCTAACTAAAACAGATGACTGCATCCTGCCAGCTGGGAACTGGACTGGCTTGGGGTGGGTTGCCGTTACAGCTGGACTTAGTCACCTGGAATTGTCAACATTCCTTGGATGTGACCCTCCTGGGATTTTGACTGAGAGCACCCATGCCATTTTGAACTCTTGCTCATAGCTTAAGAAGGAGAGCTGATGGGTTTGCTGCAGGCACCTCTCTGCAGTGGGACTTCTAAGAACCACGAGACTACGGGAAACTTCACTTGGTCATTCTGGCCAGCACTGAAGTTTTAGTTCATCTGCCTCATATGCTTTTACTGTTCTCTAAAGTCTTTAAAACTACGATTTTTGTAATTAATCCACTTTTCCCTCTAGATTTTACAATGAACCAGATTCTACTGATGTCTAGGACATCTTCCCTGGAAATAGAAGTCCCACTGATTTTTAAAAATACCTTATAGCATTATTGCATATTAGGCCCTGAGAGGCTCTGAGATTCGATGGAGGCTGTGCGGTGAGCAGGTGCGTGGGGAAGCGGAAGCCACTTGGAGGGCTCCCCTGCCTGTCAGGCTGCCTCCCGCCTCCCGCCTCCATCCCCAGTGGCGTGTTCTGGCTCTCTTGGGCTATTTTCAGCTGTGGGTGGGAGAATGCCTGGGAGGGAGGGAAGCACTAATTGGGGAAGACAAGGATGCCCGCCAGGGAGATGGGGAGGGACTGGAGATGATGGTCTCTCTGGAGTATTCCCCTGGCTGGTGACTTGGAATTAAAGACTTCAGTGAGAAGCAGAGACTCTGCTTCCATCCTGAGAGCATTGGTCACTGGTCATTCCTGCCCTCCTGCAGCTGCAGTCCCCTCCCATGTTCAGGGCTGGCCCACACCCTCCTGAGAGGCCTCCGCAGAGGGGAAGACAGTGCCTGGATGTGGCAGGAGTCTCCTGTGGTGCTGGCGCAGAGCGGGAGGTCTGCGCCTGGTGCCTGTTAGCCAGTGGCACCTGGGAAAGACCAGGGGACACGCAGAGCTGAGGCGTCTGTTTGCCTGTGAACTTGACAGAGATGTGGGCAAGCTTCTCCTTGTTATCATCGGCCAGGGAGAACCACTTGGAGGACGGGAACACGAGCCATCAATCTCCCTGCACACGCGGTGCCTCTGTTTAACAGCTGATAGAGCGTCTCCACCGGGCTTTTCCTGCTCTTTGTTTAAAGTGACATATAATGGGCCTGGACTTATCAGTGTCTCTAAATGTGTTTTCTGTGCTCTGTCCCCACTGGGGGATTTCGCCCATTCTAATGAATATGTGCGGGATTGATTTTGAACTTGGTATAATTTAATCCATCAATTTAGCATTCAATGAATATGCAAAGGGAGCCTACTCGTGGGTGAAAAGCAGAAGGACCTTCTGATTAATTTGAAAGGGACTGGAGAAACAGAAATAGTCTGTGCCATTAGTATCTGCCACGGGTTCCCATGACCGGGCATCCGGCAGGCTGCAGGAGTACAGAGGTGGTTGGAGCCAGCCCAGAGCCGTTCAGAGACCCCTGCTGCATGCAACCCCAACTGTGTGGGAATGGGAGGATGTGGTCACCCGGGCCCCAGCTGCTCAGCCAAAGGCTGCCCTGGCCTAGGGCTGTCACATTCCCTAAAGTCACCCCAGTGCCCAGGACTGTGCCCGAGGTCCACTCACTCCAGGTTTCTTGATCCTCATGGCTGTCAGGCCTTTGGAGAGTGGGTCGTTTAACAAAAGGTGTGGGAGACAGAGGGCTTCTGAGGCCATGCAGCCTCTGGGGAAACGGGAGGACTTCCTGTTCCACGTGGTGCCCTGGAGGCCAGGGCATCTAAAGAGGAGAGAGAAAGAGAGAGAGAGAGACTGGCCTAGGACAGTCGAAGCCCTCACGCCTTTGCAGCAGGGCAGAAACAAGGGCCTGTACTGGGATGGGGTGGGGGCGTGGTTAGTATTTGTTGTGCTGAGCTCTTGCCGCCCACTGGCCTCTCCGCGGGTGAAGCAAGGCTTCCTGTTGTCCTTGCTCACCTGTCATGTGCTGACCCCCTTCCTGCTGCCTGCTCTCTCTGGTGCTTATGAGCCAGACCTGGTTTTTCTGTCCTTTGGAAACTGGCCAGTGTTTCTGGCCTGAGTGCTTGCTCTTCTAGCCAGGCCTGGTCAGCATCCTTGTGCACCTCAAATGCTCCATCCTGACCGTCGTCTGCAGAGACTGCCGGGCGTGCCAGAGAAAGTGAGCCTCTCTGGGCTCTTAGCAGGTGTGTGGTGACCGTCGACCTGATCGCGCAGCAGTGATCAGAACGCAGTGGACGGGCCGCAGACTTGGGGAGCAGAGCAGCCTTCAGATGGGAAGCAGCAGGTGGATCCACCTGGCATTGGACTTTCTCGTGTGGCTTAGTTGGCCACAGACACGGAACGGGGGTCACAACAGTGCTGGCATGACACACTTGACTTGCTCTTGCACTTTCTCCTAGCGCTTGGAATTAGCCTGGTCATCTTCAGAGTGAACTCTGACCATGTCACCTTTGGCAAAGTGACCCTAGACTCCAGGGCTGAGCTGCAGGTTGAGCAGCGATTCCTCATCTCTTTCCTGTGAAGCACCAGCCAACTGAAGCACAGCTGGGAGATTGTAAAAACACAGCCCTGCATCAGCAGCAAGGACCTGGGGGACCCCAGTCCACACGGTTCTGGATCTAGAGAGGAGGATGGGCTGGCTGAGCAGAACCACAGAGGATTCCAGGCCGGGCTTGAGGAGGCTGAGAACCAGCCTCACTTTCTCCACAGTGTCCCTGGAGTTGGGCTGAAGGTGCTAACGTGGAGGGTGAGGCCGGCTACCGCTGTGAGGGCAGCTCCATGGCTACCACGCCGTGACCACCCGGCCCCACTGCCTGGGACAGCTGCTCACTCCCGGGGAGGGTGGCAGAGGGCTCCTGTTTGGTGGATGTGGACACAACTGCAGGAGCAAAGGCCGCATCAGGCTGGTACAGGGAGGGACCTCGGGGCTGTGGGACATCGGCACAGAAAGTGACGCATTGACACAAACTGGGGGAGACTAAGATAGCAACAGTGTGCTGTCTTGCTGCTCTGGAGGCTGGAAGACTGAAATTAGGGATTGGCAGGCCCTGCTCTTCAAATGTCCTCTGGCTGGTGGCCCTGTCTCTCTCTGCTGGGCCTTCACAGGGCCTTCTCCCTGTGTGTCCCCCACCTCTCTGACTAGGACACTTGTGGCATCAGGCCCATCTGGACCGTCTAGAACAACAGCTTCTTCTAGAGACCCTGCACTTACATCCAAAAGGCTCCCTTTCAAACAAGGCCATATTCACTAGCTCTGGGGTTAGGGTCAGGACCTGTGTGCAGATGGGAGCCCACTACAGATGGCAGCCTTTTCCCCAGAGATGCTCAGAGCCCTCGAGGAGGCCCCACAAGTATTGATGGCAAGTGTTGCCAACAGCAGCCCTCAGTCCAGTCATGAGCAGATCTTACCAAGCATCTGAGAAAAGACCCAAAGAAATAAGTGTGAAAGAGCAACTTGCAGAAACAGATCATCTAGGGAGAAGAAAATTTAAAAACCAAACAAAGAAAAAAATCTACCCTTAATATTCTCAGTGATCCAAGACAAGATGTTGTATCCATGAAATAAGAATAGAACTTATGAAAAAGAAGACTTGGAGGCTGGCATGCTGGCACACACCTGTAATTCCAGTGCTTGGGAGGCTGAGATAGGAGGATTGTAGGTTCAAGGACAGACTCAGCAACTTAGCAAGACCCTGTTTCAAAACAAAAAATTAAAAATAGGGTTGTAGCTCAGAGGTAGAATGCTCCTGAATTCAATTCCTAGTACCCCCCAACACACACACACACACACACACACACACGAAAAAAGGAATTGGGGGAAAACAAATGAAAGAAAAAATTAGCAGGATGATTAGAGATAAAATTGAATTTCACATAAAATAGAGAAAAAGACAAAAATTAAAAATAGGATCAGTGTTCAAATGGTAGGAGTTTTATAAAGAAACACTGGAAAGCCGGCACAGTGGCACATGCCTGTAATCCCAGTACTTGGGAGGTTGAGACCGGAGAATCACAAGTTCAAGGCCAGCCTCAGCAACTCAGTGAGACCTTGTTTTGAAATAAACAATAAAATAGGGCTGCAGATGTAACTCAGAGGTAGAATGCTCTTGGGTTCAATCTCCAGTACTATAAGAAAAAAAGAAAAAGAGAAAGAAAAAGAAACATTAGAGAAAATAGGAAGTAGGGAATCATCAATGAATAGTTCAGGAAAATTTCCTAGATTTTACAGACACAAGTTTTCAGATCCAAAGAATCCGTTCAGAGCTTGGAACAACAGGTAAAAATAGATTCAAACCAAGGCACAATATTGTGAATTGAGATCCCTGGGAGAGACAGGCTTCTGAAAGTCTGTGAAGAAAAAATTAAGAATCTAAATGACTTACAACTTTTTAATTGCCACACCAAAACCAAAAGGAAAGTGAGGGCATGCCTTCAACATTCTGAAGAAAATTCTATACCCAACAAAACTGTCACTCGGATATAAGGAGAGGGTTGAGACACCTCCGTTAGATGAGGTTTCAGATCTTTCATCTCTATACACTTTCTCAGCTAGCTGCTTCAGGACCACACCAACAAAGCAGGAGAGCATATCAAGAAAGAGAAGACGCGGTCACAGTAAACAAGAGACTGACTTGGAAGAGCACAAAGGACCCAAGCCTAGACAGGTGAGGTTGACCCCAGGTGCAAAAGTGGTCAGTATGGGGGAAGGGAGGGACATCCAGGACTCACACTACCCAGCAGCCTTCCTGGCCCAAGGACAGAAAGCTCTGCAGAGCCAACACCAGGTGCCAATGAAGCCAGCCCTCCAACCCCGGCCCCTGGGTGAGCAGGGGATGTCCGTGACACAGGTTTCCAGGTGCACGGCCAGATAGCCGGCCATCATGGGTGCTGGCTGCACTGTGAGAAGTCCAGAGTCCAAACTCGAATGGGCCCCGGAGGGCCTGTGAGCAGGGCACACGGCTGCCTACTTCATTCCAGTTGCAGAACAAGGTGTTTTTGTGGGCGTTCTGAAAAAGTAGAACCACCCACGTTGTAAGAGCGCAGGCCCACAAGTCCTCACCTGCCTGACGCTTTCAGGACTTGCTCTAGTGAGTTCGCAGGAAGCCAGAGCCATGAGGACCCAGGTGTCAGCTGTCGGGTGGGCCTGGCCTCACAGGGCGGCGCCGTCTTGCTGTGCACTCTTGATGCTGCTTGCCACTCGGCTCCTCAGAACTGGATGACGCAGTTCCCAGAGACTCTTGCAAAAGTGGTTGAAGAATAAACACACAAGGGGCTGAGCCAAGGTCAGGATAGTCGTCTGCTCTGGGAACAGCCAGGGGGATGCGGATTTTCTATTTCCCAGCTAAGGCAGTGGGCCCATGAGTGTTTGTTTAACTCTCATATTCCACATCAAGAGTTGAAGACACCTGCAAGGCAAGAAATCCCGAGTCCCCCGGGCCTGCAGAGGTGAAGCGCGCAGGAAGAGCCTCTAAGTGCTGGCCGGAAGCTCAGGTCCTTCACTAAGGGAGCTCAGCCGCCAGGGGCCAACAGGGTCCAGCCACGCAGGGGCCAGATCCCCCCATTCTCCCTGCACCTACGCTCACGGAGCTCAGGAACAGCCCCGACACCTCGTGGCTTCCTGTTGGTGAGGGGCCCATGGGGACAGTTCCTGTCTTTGAATGGTTCTGTTCTCTCCTGGGGAAGGGACCCTTCCCAGCAGTGAGTGGGTTACGCATCTATCTGCTCACACCTACCTTGTTCCACAAATTCCATCTTCCTGATTGCTGGTTTGGAAGGATGCACGATGGTTCCGCTGGCACTCTCTCGCTAGCCTGTCCGAGCTAGCGGCTTCATGTGGAATACTAACTGGGAGTTAATTACCTACATGACAGTGCAGGTCCAAGACCCACTTCCAGGAGAATGGGGCCAGGAAGTGGCTCTGATGGTGCTGGACTCCACGTCCCTCCTCCAGGAGAGGAACTGTCCACAGGGACCAGTCGGTCTTGCACCAGAAGTGTGCGTCTACAGAATCAAGTGTTGCTTTCCTGTGTGGATGCATGATTGAAGACTGCACACCTTTGGGTGCGAAGGAGCACACCACAGCATGCAGGTTTCAGGGACCTTGGTTTTTCCTGTGGCACCTTGTGGAACAAGGACACAGAGAGAGCTGCCTGGGCGCTGGCCATCAATGAGCTGATGTGTGCAAGAAAGGGGGGGCTATGCCCCCATTGGGGTGGTCACAGGCTCACAGCCCCCTGGGGTCAGTGCTGTGGGAAGGGAAGCCCCAGGGAGATCTCTTCCTCAGAGAAGTCACTGTAGGACCCCACTGTCCAAGGTGGCACCTTCCCCCACCCAGTCTTACAGGTGCCTGGTGTTTCACAGATACACCTGCCCACCTGAGAAGCCCCTGTTATCAGGTGGGAAGTGCAATATTTTCAGATAGTGCACTTTTTGTTAGCTTTTCGACACCAAACAAGAACAATTTAGACAAGGAGACACTCATTTGGCTCCCAGTTTCAGAGGTTCACAGTCCATGGTCAGCAGGGTTCTAGGCAGAAGCATTGTGGTAGCAGGGCGTGGAGGTGGAAGGCTAAGTTCATGGTCACTGAAGCAGAGTGAGAGAGAGAACGAGACCAGGGACAGATGCAGTCCCCAAGGCACAATCCCAGAGACCCACTGAGCCATGCCCTGCCTGCCTACAGTTACCACCCAGTAAGTCCATTCAAACTATGGATCCATCAGTGGACTTACCCAGTGATGGGGTTGGAGCCCTGGTTCAATGACTTCCCCTTAGGACAAGTCTGCATTGCCGGCACAGGCGCTTTTCCAGGGGGAATTTTATATTCAAACCATAATACCGTTTGAACTCTGAGGGCCGGGACAGCCTGCTCTGGGAGCCAGCAACACCACCCTGGGC
The DNA here is from genome assembly GCA_004027185.1 of Glis glis. Taxonomy (NCBI): domain Eukaryota; kingdom Metazoa; phylum Chordata; class Mammalia; order Rodentia; family Gliridae; genus Glis; species Glis glis. The sequence goes on from PVJS01003547.1 coordinate 28,819, forward strand.
ACAGGTGGTCCTGTCCTCTGGGGTAGCACCTTCTCCTCCCTGGCAAACTCCCTCCCACCTGGGGAGCAGAGAGCTCAAGCTGGAACCAGTGGTGCCTTCTGAAGCCATTTTCCCCTCTTTGCCAGGAAGATGTGTTACACTAAGAGAAGCTGTGGGGTATAATTTTGGAGCATGGATCTATTTGAGGACCGGTGCTTGTAGGTAAGCTGCTCCAACGCAAAGTTCACTCATTATACATCTGTCTTTCCATGTCCAGCTCCTGTGTGGTGGAGGTGTGTGCCAGTGTGCACGTGTGTGGGTGGCAGTGTGCATGCTGTGTAACTGTGCATCAGATGTGTTGTGTACAGTGTGCTGGGTGTGTGGAGTACCCTCTTGGGGCTGCACTGGATGCAGGAGGCATGTCCATGTGTCCTTTGACTGTGTTGTCTGTGTGCTTGTCAGTGTCGTGTGCGTTGTGTGTGCCTGTGCGCTTGCTGTGTGGATTGTGTTTGTGTGTGTGGAGTTGGGAGGGGATGGAGAGTTGGACGAACCTCCCTGCTCTCAATCACAAGTGACAATCGAGATTTGCAGCCACACGGAGAAGATGGATGTGTTAATGCCTGGCTGGGTGTTTTGCCGGGACTTTGCCACCTGGAACGCGGAAGAGCCGTGCGTGTGATTGATGCCACAAGGACGAGGCATTTCTGCTGAGCACGCCAGGCATGAAATTCAAGCTCAGCAAAAGACTCAGCCCTGTCCCAGCTCCGCTTCCGCTGTTCCGCCCTCATCCCACCCGCTCTCCCTGGAAGATCTGCACTCAAGCCGGCGTCCAAACAGGTTGGTTTCCATTTGGAGGAGGCAGATGCTGAGCCAGGTGGAGTGGCCTTCATTCATCCCCATGCCAGATCCAGTTCCTGCCCCAAGCCCTGTCCAAGGCGGCTGCAACTCAGACAGGCAGAGGGACAAGGGGTGTCCTGCTGGCCAGAGCAGGGACAGGAGGCAGCCATGCACCTTGCAAAAGCAGGCAGGTGACCCGACACCACAGCCCTCTCTCCTCCACGCGAGCACTAGCTGTACCCACCGAGGAGGATGGAAGGCGCTTCCTGTTTCCAGGAAGAGCTTCTCATTCTCAGGAATAGCATAGACCTGGACACCCCACTTTTCAAAAAAAAAACAACCCTTGAAATAGCACCCTCCGCACCTGTGTGGTGCTTTCCTGGCACGATCATCAGCGGAGGCAGCACTGTTCTACGAGGTCCTTGTTTGGAGACTCCAGTGGGAGGGTCTCTCTGGTCCCTGGGATGGCTGTGAGCACCCAGGGCCTTGGCATGGAGGTCATCTGTGGGGTGGAGATGACCCCTGGGGAGGGGCATGGTGTGAGCACTGGCAGGGTACCGGTTCCCAGGACCTTCAGGGAGCCCTCCACACGCTGGACGAGGCTGCTGCCCTTCCCTCCTCTCACTACCCTGGGTGTTTCACACAAGCACACTCCACGGCCACACCTGTCATTGCCAGGTAAGCCAGGAGCAGAACTCCTTGACACCTACTGACAGGTGAGATGCATCCTAAAGGTGACTATAGATACTGTTGCCAGATCTTATCCCAAGTCTACAGGAGCAATGCAGGGCATAACTGCTCTCTCCTGTGGACTTAGTGAGCCGCCAGCTCTTCCTCCCAATTTATCCTATTTATCACTGAAGCAAGACGTCAACAGTACATGGTTACCAACTTGTCTGAGTCCAGCGATACAGAGCCCAATGCACACCAATTACATGAAGCAGGTTTGTTATACCTACAGATAGGCATCAAGGAACAGCAGAAGCCCAGGGTTCATGCAAGCAAGTCCCCAAGGCTCAGAGAAGCCACCAGAGAGGGTGGAATCCCCTCCCCATGTGCCCTCTTGCCCCATGGCTGAGGGCTCTGGAATGCAGCCTGCCCTGGCTGTTATACCCTGGGGCACCACAATTTGCTGGGCTAAAATGCTGGAGGACAGACTGATTTTAGGGAGAACAGGAGGAGAGCCCAGGCTGTTTGCCCAGTTCCTTCCTATGTCAGGATGCTGATTTCCTGGCAGGTTCTGCAGTTATTCTTGACAAATACAGATGAGAAAGGGGACTGGGTGGTTCCAAGACCACCTGGAAAACTGTCCTGAAATCACTAGACAGTGTTTCAGAAAGAATTTAAACAGCAAAGCAAACGCAGTAATGACTCCGTCGCAGAACCCCTGAAAAGCAAAGGATTCTGCATAAATGAATATCTCATAATACTAAAAATGAACTGCACTCTGTCCTTTTGAGTGTATAATTTTATAACATGTGGTTTTATAATCAACTTCTCTGGTGAGCTAAATGTCTTTTGAAAAGATGCTGGGGAAGCATCCCAGGCATCAGATATTGACGTTTCGGAGGGTGGTGACATGTAGCTGTGGTCACAGGTGCATGCGATGCCAGGAAATGGCCACATGGCCACAGTAGCTCATTTTATGAAAAAAAAAAAACCAGGAGTTGAAACTCACATATGCTTTCTCTCTCTTGCTTATAAAGAGGAAGCAGGAGAGATGGAGACCCGTGATGTGAAGGGCAGGCCATTTTGGCTGCCGGTAGACTCAAGTAGTGGAGATTTTCTTTCTACTAGTATTGAAGATGGAGTGAGTTTATACCCTCTTTACTTTCAACCAAATAACTCATAAATGACCAGCTTAGTAGGCTGGGAAGAAAATAAGAAAGTTTCTCTGAAGCCAGAGGTGGGCTGAAGCAGTCCCCTCAAGAGGTAAACCAGTCAGATTAGCACCTGCCAGAGGCATTTCCATCTCTGATGATCCTGAACTTCCATATCAATGATCTGAAAGGTGAGAGGGTCAGTAGTTGTAGCCAGTGGCACACCCAAAGTGAAGGGTTTGATAGACAACTCCTGCCAAGAGCTAAAACCCAAAAGTGCCACATCCTGGCAAGAGGGCAAACTATATAAAAATAGTTGCCCCACAAGGCAATTTGATCAACTCTTTTGGGAATTTGGAACCATAGGCATATACCCATGAGAGTCTGTGACTTGGGCTCCTGTGCCTGTGCTCTAAACGTGGAACTCTGGGAACTCCAACTGGTCTTGGTTTGTTAGCACACTTGGTAGCTAATGGAAACAAAGGGAAATGCCGTAAGGAAGAATGCACCTGCACTCAAGTCTCAGAGGAGCTCCCCAGCAAAGTTCTCACCACCATGGGATCATGGGTAAAAGCCAGAAAACAGACAAGGAAACAAGGCACCATCAGTGAGAAGCAGCTGAATGAGGTGAGCGAGTTAGTGAAGGTGTTGGAATAGGTAGGTCTAACATGTGTAAGTAATTTCAAGAGAACTCACAAATACGAAAAGTAACAAGCAACCATAAAAATGCTTTTTAAACAACTGGGTAGGTACTATCAATTCTGGTCAAAATGGAGTAGCCAAAATCTGATTTGCCCCTTGCCTGAAACAAACAAACCTGGCAATGTGTACAAAGCAATAGTTTCCAAGACACCAGATGTCAGGTAACAAATGGCAGCAATCTGTCAGAGACAGGACGCAGGTAAACTGCACTCTGGAATTCCTCCAGCTCACTGCCTCCAAGAGTGTTTCAAGGCATGTTGCAGGGAGAGGGAGGCCAGGCCCAGCCCGTAGCCTTGCTGAGTTGGGAGACAGGCTAAGGGTCTGGGAGGAAAGAGCAGCGAGGTTTGCAGGACAGTGTGCCAGGGGGAGAGATGCACAGAATAAGATCTGAGATCCTCAGGAGGCCTTGACTGGGTGTCCAGCAGAGCTTAGATCAGTGCACACCCCTGGGAAGACTGCAGGAGGCTGAGGAAGCCTCCCAGAAGACTAGAGACCTCCATCTGAGGCTCACTCAGGGTGGGGCACTGTTGCCCCAGGCACAGCTGCTTACACCAAGTCTAGTGAGGTGCCTGATACATTATGTGGGAGAACATTGCCCCGCAGTGAAGAATCAAACACCACTCAGGCACTGCCTAATGAGCCTTAAAAGCAAGCCCCAAAGAATCAGTCTTGTTTCAGAGAAACTCAACTTCATCCTTGAACAATCTCAAAAATACATATGGAAACACAAAAATATCCAAACCAGGAGCAGTGGTGCACACCTATAATCCAAGTACTTCAGAGGTTGAGACAAGAGGTTTGCAGGTTTGAGGCCAGCCTTAGCAACTTAGTGATGCCCTCGGCCGGCAACCTAGCGAGACCCTGTTTCAAAATAAAAAATAAAAAGGGCTGGGTATAGCTCGGAGGCTGAATGCCTCTGGGTTCAATCCCCAGTACCAAAAGAAAAAAAAAGAAAGAAAGAAATATAAAGATAGCCATCACTCAGCAAGTAAAATTCTCTGTATCTGGATCCCATATTTGATAGAATTAAATTATGCCACAAATTCATAGGTTGCAGTTGTATGGTTTCTCTTCCTTGTTGATAGGGTGAATTACATTGCCAGATTTTTAATATTGCACTAATCTTGTAATACTATCATGGGCTTAGTCATGATATATTACCCCTTTTCTGTGGAGTTGGATCCAATTTGCTGAAATTTTGCTTAAAATTTTTACCCATTTGAATGAGAGATACTTGTTTCATTTTTCTTTTCTTCTAAGACTGTGTGGTTCTGGTATCAGGGTAATGCTGACCTTATACAATGAGTTGGGGGAAAAGTTTCTCCTCTTCACAGAAGAGTCTGTGTAGAAATAGTATAATTTCTTCCTTAGGTTTGGTAGAGTTCACCAGTGGAGCCACTCTGGAAAGTAGCATGACATTTTGCTACAAAGTTTAGCAACACCTGCCACTTGATCCAGACTTTCCACTTCTGGGCGGTGAAAGTGGATGTCCACGTGAAAACTTGTACTTGGATGTTCATAGCAGTTTTATTTGTGATAGCATCAAACTGGAAACAAGCCAAATGTCTACCAAGAAGTAGGTGTGTAAACTGAGGATATGTTTGCTACAATAAACATATCCTTTAATGGCTACATGGTTGTACATATCTGTCAAATGTGTCAAGGTGTACACTTAAATATTAGCAATTTATCATATGCCAATTATACCTCAAGAAAGCTGTTACAAGATAAAATATTTAAAGACTATAATATAAAATTTGTTTTGAAGGCAAAAACTGATAATTATCCTGTACTAGAAACAAAATGGTTATATACACTTTTACAAATGTAAAAATATAACAGTAGAAATCAAACCTCAGTAGATGAGTTAAACAGAAGACACAGGTGAAGAGAGTATAAGTGGATTGGAAGATAAATCTGAAAAAAACTAACCAGAACACACACAGAGTCAAAGAAATAAAAGATGTGAGATAGAGTTTAAAGATATTACAGATGGAGTAATAAGGCTTAGTATGTTTTCAAATTGAAGTTCACAAGGAGTTAAATGAGAGGTTGGGAACGTATAGAGTGAATAGCTGAGAATTTTCTAATTTGATGAAAAAATGAATCTTAAATTCAGAGGCATAAATCTAAATCAGACATGTAAAGAGGAATCTGCCCTAGATACAATATAATGAAATTTAAAGAGAAATAGAAGATCTTAAAAGTATCTGTAGAAAAGAAAGATTATATAATTGATTAAGGAATCATCACATATTAAATTTATTTGATTAAAACCAAAGAGCTACAATTAAGACAGACAGCTGATTCTCCACAGTACACATGGGAGCCAGGAGCGATGGAACAGTGTCTTCAAGGCTGAGACTGAACTCTGTCGCCCTATCCCAGACCGCTGCAAGGCAGCTTCTACTTCATCTGAGAGGGGAAGGAAGCTTCAGAGAGACATGGGTAATGAGACAACCATAGCGGTAGCCTTCTCTGCCTGCTCAAGGAGGACTGCTGCTGTGTTCTTCCTCAACATACCAGTGCCACTGAAACTGTCTTTGCTTCTCTTTCCTAAAGTGAGGAATCCCAGCATCCTCATCAAGTTGACTCAGCCATTGCTGGTGGGTGAAGAACAGCGAGCTCATCGCCTCGAGAATGTGCCAGTGTGTCCTGAGCGCTCGCTCTTCCTGACCGCTCACCACACTGATTCTCTCGGGAACACTGATGATAGGAAAGATGAACTCCTTAATCCCCTCGAGATGCCAGCACACCTTCACTGTTTTCCATATCTGTTCCTGCTCCCTCTGTTTCTTCCAAGTTCAGGGAAAGGGTGGCCAGCAGGTGTGAAGGCAGAATTCTGGATTTCTAGCTCTTTCTCAGCACGGAAGCTCGTTCCTCTCTCCTGTCTCCAGGGTCAGGCCGGCCTCTAGGGACCTTTCCCTGATAAGGCTTTGGGGCAACGCTCCCTGCCCGGGGGCCCACTGCCCCTCGCACGGACCCGGGCCATGGATGACATGCCCATGTTTGCATATTTCCCTTGTCTATCTCCCTTCATTCTACCCAGAATTCTTGAGGATGAGAACCACTGTGCCTGATGTCGATTTGCTGCAATACATGTTTTTGGGGAATGTGGAAATAAATGAATAAACATTTTGTCCATTATTACATCTAAATGTATGGGTGGCCAGACAGGATGTGGCAGAGTCTGGAAGGACCAGGAGGCTGTATCAAAGGAATAAGGAAGCCGGGCCTCTTGGGTTGAAGGAGGGTTGGGTGGCCAGTGGGCCATGCTCAGAGCTGGGGCTGCGGTGGCAGAGCACTTGTGGTCTCAGCAGGAATCCTGTCTGGAGAGTCATCAGTCTTATGGTGGGTGGACGGTCTCCAAGCGCTCACCCAGTGTGAGCATCAGGAGGCGGAGCCGCTGCCAGTATCTCTTTCCAGCTCATCTACTCTGATCCATGGTCCTCCTGAGTACTGGCACTGTCTCCCTCCAGGGCTCACAGCCTCCGAAGCCTGCAGCACCTTTCCAGTCAAGCCCCAGCCTCCATCGGGGTCACCTTATCCCTGTCCTCCCTCGGTCCCCTCGTGCTGCAGCTATCTAGAGTGTGCCTGGCTTCCTCCACCCATGATATGCCTCTCTTGGAGGTCACCTGAGATTTCCAAGTTGGACTGTCCAAATGGAACACATGGTACTCAGATTGTTTAGCTGGGAGAAGACTTGAGTCTGTGTCCCCACAGAGTGACAAGTTCTCCACTACTGGAAGTGTCCAACCAGAGAACACATAGCCATGTGTACTAGGGAGAGAGGTGTCGTCCATCGCATAGAGATTCCTCCAAATGCTGAGATTCCGAATTCCTGACGGTGTCCACTGTCGGCCAGATTAAATGAACCAATCGTGAATCATGCATTTCCTCTGTATATCCTTGAATAGCCTTGCTCCCGTCTCTGTGGTTCAGGTGATCTTCTGCTTGCATCTTCATCTCTGCCTCGCCCTGCTGTCTGCCTGCATGGCGCCGGCTCTCCTTGGGTCCTGGAGTTTCGAGGGAAGGGATGTACTGCATTCATCTGTGCACATCCATTGCCTATCTCAGAGCACGCACAGTGTAGACTCTTGATGAATGGGATGTGCGGGAGGAGGCCAAGGCTAGGAGGTGAATGGGAGAGCTGAGCTTTAGGGAAACCCTGGCACAGAGGGCAGGGAGCTACTGCCTCTGTATCCTTTGCCACTCGCCTGGAGGGAGAGGCGTTTAGGGACGGTTGAATGAAGCCTCACTTCCTTCTGCATTGCTTCCCTGCCGCTCCTAATAAGCTACACTTTCATCTAAAACAGCAATTTGCAGTGCAATTCATTTACACCAACACTATCTATTGTGGTCACGATGCCATAAATTTGTGTTTTAAGTAATTTTTAATGCTTGTAGCATCTGGGTTTCTGAAGTGCAGAAATAGCTAGCGTTTCTCACCTTGTGCAGCCAAGGGGGAAAAATCTCTGCTCTTTAAATATATAACCACAAAAGACAGTGGACAGCGAGCAGAGCAGCTATAGTTGCAAAGTAGGAAGTGAGTCGCCCAGGAACACGGCGAAGTCTTTAGATGTAAACTTGGAAATACCAGGGCTTCGCGGGTGAAGCCTGGAGCAGAAACAGATGCGCTACAAGTTCACAGCAGCTGTAATTCCAAGTCACGTCGACTAAACGAGGCATCACTAGGAAAATGGAATTGTGGAAGGAGCGGAAATAGTTCTCTCTAGCTAAAAGAGCTGCATTCCAAAGTAAGGGGGGAGGTTTGTTTCCGTCTATAGATGCAGGAAATGCTCACACATCCTGTGTCCCACCTCTACGGTGCCCAGGGCAACAAACATGAAGGGTCACCTGTGCCCTGCCCACCTGATTCCTCTGGGAATTGCCCACAGATGGCGTAAGCCATCATCACGCAGTGGCGCTGGCCTGCATCCGAGCTTCCCGTGCCTTTAGCCAGCAGAGCGGCGCTGTGTGTGAGGTGCCCGCTTGTGGCCAGTGTCACTCCCACGCCGGCTGCCCACTCTGAATTATTAGTCACGATGTGATGGGTTCTGCCCCCTCCCCATCCATATGTTGGAGTCGTAACCCCCAGGACCTTGAACCATGAGGGGATTTGGAGCAGGATCTTCAGAGAGGTAGTTAGGGTAAAGAAGGCTGTTCGGTGGCCCTGATCCACTCTGACTGTGTCCTTCTGAGACAGGATCAGGACACAGACGCACAAAGGACGGCACGTGAGGACACTGGAGGAGATGCAGTGCCAGCCAGGGAGAGGCCTCGGGCACAGCCAGACCTGCACGCGCCTCGACCTCAGGCTCCAGCCTCCAGAACTCTAAGACCACAAAGGTCTGTCATTCAAGCTGTACTTTGTCACAGTGCTGGAGCACATGAGTCAGCAGAAAAATATATACGGATATTAAGGCTTAAGTGAGATTCAGCATCGACTAAGAAAAATGCAATTCTCGTCACACATGAACTGAATTTTCCCTCAACATCACTATTGAGTGACTTCTATTTGGGCAGAGCTCTCCCCTGCCCCCTCTGGGTTTTCCTCAAGAGCCCGAGGTACTGGGGAGAGGCGCGTTGAGGGGAGGGGCTGCGGTGGCCACGCACACGCGGGACCTGGGTTCAGAGCCTGATCTGAGGGCTGCTCTCAGCATCAGCAGGTCACTAACTGGTGACTGTGCTCAGCAGAGTTCCACCTTAGGGACCCAGAGTGACCTTGGACCTGATATTAGATGGGATCGTCACACCTTCCTGGGTCTCCATGGCACAGCGTCCATTTCATGCCGGGACCCTCACAGCCCAGGACATAGCTACAGAAGGCAGTCTGGATTTTTGTGCAGCAAAAAGTTACCAAATTGAGGTTTATAAAGGAGTTGTGGACTCTGTATCCTACGCATGGCGACTTAACACCTGGGTCCTGGTCACTATGTGGGTGATTTACAACCAGGCACTTGCCAAAGGGACTGGTAGGATGGCTGAGCTCCCAACAGCCCGACGGCCTGGAGCAGACAGCAGAAAGAGCCCACCTGAGCCCCACTCTGCGTCGTCTCCCTGGGCCTCCTCACGCTCTGCTGTGCTAAGTGGTCAATCTTCACACCCCGCCGGAACCTCCAGGCCTGGCTCAGGCCGCCGTGGGCGGGAGGGCTCAGAACTGACCTCCAGCTGCTTCTCAGCACGGTGGTTCGGTTCCAGCGTGAGAGGTTGGGACCCAACCTGAGCCTGGTTCCTGTCACAGTCTTGGCACGAGGCCGTGCCCAGAGCCTGCCTTTACCTGCGCCGTGGGTGAAGCGGGGAGATGCTCCTTGCTCTCTGCAGGGTCCTCCTCGCCCTGGACCTGCCTTCAAGGGCTGAGCCGCTTAGTGCCTCTCCTTCACCTGGAAACCCGCAGCCCACAGCAGCTGGGGTCTGTCCCCTCGGGGGTGGCCTTCCCTGCCTCTGCCTGGCTCAATTCAGAAGGTGCTGAGAGAAAGGGGAAGAGGGAACACCAAGTCAACAGCTCCAACACGCAGCATCGAGACGTTCTTTCTTCTGGCATTCTTCCACCAAGAATGAGATTTTGATTCCCTCGCATCCCAATTCATTCGCGCATGCCTCTTGGGCAGCTCTTTCTGCTCAAGTGTGGGGTCAGAGGTCAGCACTGGAGCTGAGGTGCATGGAGCTGGGGGGAGGGTATCCCCACGTGCCCTCAGCAGAAGCCGGCTGTGACCACAAAAGGCCACGATATTGACACCGTCCCGGACCCAGACTCCGTGTCCTGCCTTGCTTGGTCCACGCCAAGCCCGGCTGAGACTGAGCTCCCAAGGGTGGACACCCGCCATGACCGTGACCTCCCGTTTGCACCGAGTAACACCAGACAGACCGATCTGCAAGGGCGCTCGAGAATAACCATTGCTTTATTGGAAAAAGAATACTAAGTGGCTCTAAAACAGTCTTTGTTTTAATAAAAGAATTCTGTCTGTTGCACCCTGGGAAGGCAAGCCAAGGGCCTGTTCCATCTACCCCGGCTGCTCAATTTTTTCATTTGTCATTGATATATGTGGCATGCGAGAAAGAACGCATACATAACATAAAGGCTGAGGAAATATACATTAAGGAGAGCCAGCCCGGGCGAGAATTCCCCTTATCTGCATTTGCAGGTCGGCTAGATCCATCAAGGCAGGTACAGTCCAACTCCGGGATCCCAGGCCGCTGGAGGCCAGGAAGGAGGAGCGGGAGGGTGGACACGACACCACGGATTTTGTAGTAAAATGTAGCAGTGTTCCACTTAGAAATTTCTATTGGGGGCAGGGGCAAAGTATCTATAATAATTTTAAGGACATTCCCCAAATGTTTATTTAGATAAAAGATGGATAACAGTAAAACTCCCGAACCTGCAGCCCGATAACTAGGTTTTATTAATGACCTGCCATATGCCAGGACTGGATAATTAAGGTTTCCCCCCCAAAGGAAGAGAGTGGACAAATTTATTTGATGCTTTGATAACCAGGGACACTGGTTGAAAACTATTGATATAATCGGAGCTCATTCGATTTGCCCAAGACAGCCGTTCCTATCAGCTAATTTCACCTGTGAATAGTTAATTATCCTCTGAATGCATATGGGTGAGCCATTAATAAAATTTGACTATGTCATAGCTCCTTTGTCACCACGTGTGCCTTTTATCTCCCAGATCACCTTCTTGGTCTTTTTTTTATTATTATTCATTCCTTCCCATTCGTTCTTTAAAAAAAAATAATAATGCTGGGAAGACAGATGTGAGCTGCAGGATTTTCAGCCGCGCTTCAGAGGGCGCCAGGGGCCAGGTGCAGAACGAGGCCCAGCCTGAGCCCGGGCAGGTGGACACCCTCAAATGCGGGTGGACTGCACGCTCACGCAGGGATCCGGGCTAGATGGCACTAGTGGCAGTTCCAGTGGAGCTGTTGCCTGTGTCACTGGAGTGCCAGATGAGTCAGCGGGACATCTCCAGTCATGAGCTCACCCCAGCACAGCCGGGCTTAATGCTGTCCTCAGGGTGCAGTGCGCATGAATTCCTGACCTTGAGCAAGCCTGTTAATTCCTGACTTTCATTTTCTCAGATGTAAAATGCGGCTGATAGCATCTACTCTGCGAACTAGCGAATGCGTAGGCTTTAAAAGTGATGGTTGTAAGTCAGGCGTGGTGGCGCACACCTGTAATCCCGGTACTTGGGAGGCTGAGACAGGAGGATCACAGGTTCAAGGACAGGCTCGGCAACATAATGAGGCCCTTAGCAACTTATTAAGACCCTGTTTCAAAATTAAAAAAAATAGAAATAAAAGGGCTGGAGGTGTAGCTCAGAGGTAGACCACCCCTGGGCTCAATCCCCAGTACCAAAATAAAATTTAAAAAAGGAAGCAATGGGTTATGAAAGGCATCTCAGAGACCCCAGGACAGGGGCGCCCTGCGGAGGTGGAGAGTGTGGGCCAGCATGCCAGGTGCATGTCTTTGTTCCTTGGATGATTTTCAGAGACTTTCAGAGCTGGGAGACCTTTAGCCCCGCCTTATCTCCCGTGCATGTCCTCTGTGACTGTCCTGGGTTCTGCACACACCTAGAGGCCTCCTGCAGCCCCAAGGACAAGCGCCAGCCCTGAGGGTTGGGTAGGGCGTGCCCAGATGGGAGGCACAGGATGCCCGTATCTAGGACAGAGCTGTGTGCAGAGTAGCCGCTCACTAGAGTGTTGAAGCCCATGAGCCCAAGGGGAGACAGAGTCAGGAGGTTGTCCATCAAGGCTGGGCCTTCTTCCCCAAGGGCGGTGAACACCCAGGGGCTGCTACCCTCCAAGGAGTGCTCAGCTCCCAGGGCTCCTAGGACAAATCCCTGATCCTCACCTTGGCCCATGGGTCCCTCAGGCCCTCCAGCCTGAGCCCTGGCCCCTGCGGGTTCTGTCCTCTCTGCCCTTCACTCCGCCCCAGCCCCTTGGCAGCCTCTGGGCCTTTGCTCGCCCACTGCCTGGTGTGCCCCTTCTGCCCAGACCAGTGAGGCCATCCCCCTCTGCAGATCCCTGCCTCTAGGCACTCTGCAGAGGGACCCTGAGCCCCCTGCAGTGACTGCTCCGTCTCCACCACATTGCAGGCTTGCTCCTATGGGGTCTTCACGTAGGTCTGTACCCCAGAGGATGTAAGAGCTCATGGGCAGGGGCCCCACTTCCTGAACTCCATTGTGCCCCCAGCAGAGTGGCCTCCTGATACGTACCTGCTGAGGGGACAGACATCACCCACTGGGTCTTGTAGTCGGGACCACAGATGGAGTATGTGTTGCCTAAAACTGGTGAGATTGTCCCAGTCAAGCTCTTCATACCTGTGCATCCTTGTCCCCTGCGCCATTGTTGGGGATCCTACAAATGTGCCATGAACATGGCTTCTGGAGGGTCAGGGTGTTCCCACAGAAGGGCATGGGACATGGGGCGGCCTGGCCAGATTGGTCCTGTGTTGGGCTACATCTCTGGGACATAGAGACATGGACCCGGGCCTTCCTGAGAGAGGACGCTCTTACCTGGAGCGCGGGGGTCCTGCCACTGGCTGCTCTTTTGGCCACTGGGCAGGTGGAGGAGGAAAGTGGGGAGCACTGGGGCTGGGGACGAGGGGCAGGAGCCCTGAGGAGGATTCTGGCTGCAAAGCAAGGCTGATGGGCAGCTTTCTGGAGCTCGAGGGTCAGGGGGAGCCCTGTCATTAGCCAGGGTGGTGCTCCTGGGGATAGGGTGGGGACAGGAGTCTCTGGAGGCCAATATTCTCATCATCAGGAGGTGGAGGAATCCCACATTTGGCGGGAGGTTCATCTGGATTCTCCCTGGCAGGCAAAGGGGGTACCCGTCCTCACCCAAAGTGAGGTCTGCGAACCAGGAGCCAGAGAGGCCATGGAGCCTTGGTGTTCCGGTGGGGCTGGTGGGGCTGGCCTGGCTCTCAGGCCACACCCAGCCTTACTGGGCGGGTAGTGTGTGGCCGGGACAGCAGGTGAAAGGTGTAGTTCCCACAGCCCGGCAGGGACAAGCAGACATCCACGCTCACAAAGGCCTAGCGGGCTCAGGCCAGGCTGCTGGTGACCATGACCCTGCCTGTCCCAAGCCCGCTCAGATGACAGCGTTCTCCCCGGCCTCTTGATTCAGGGACTCACTTTAGTAGGAAAGGGGATCCGGCAGAGGGAGGCTCAGGCCTGCAGCCGTAAAGGCTGGCAATGTGAGGTGGTCGTGGGCCTGGTAACCAGGAGGAGCGCAGGCTGGTGCTGCGTCCCGCAGCCTGGGTGCCAACAGGAAGACCCCCCCAGAATGTACTGGCAGAGGGTAATGAAGCCCCTCCCCACATCGCCCATGCTGAGATCTTGATTGTCAGGGCCTCGAGCCCACAGTTTCCAGAGGCTGTCGCCACGTAAGCAGGTGACAGGCTGAGCCCAGCACCCCTGGCCATGTTTGGTGCAAGCACATGGCTGTGTGTGTGTGTGCCTTTATAAGTGCATGACCGTGTGGGGTGTGTGTATGCCTGTGTGCATGTGTGATTGTGTGTACATGGGCATGTGTGTGCACATGACCATGTGCATGTTTGCATATGTGTGTGCATGGCTATGTGCATGCTTGTGTGTGTGCATGGCTGTGAGGATGTGTGTGAGTGTGTGCATGTGCATGTTCATGCCTGAACATGTGTGCATGACTGTGTGCACAGCTGTAGCATGTGTGAGTATGTGCATGTGTGTCTGCATGTGCGGGTGTATACACGGTTGTGTGTGTGGCGGTGGGCATGTGTATAAGTGTGTGTGCATGAGCATGAGCATGTATGTGGGTGTGTATGTACATTTTTGCACATGTGTGTGCACAGCTATAGCATGTGTGAGTGTGTGCGTGTGTGTTTGCATGTGCAGGTGTATGACTGCATGGTTGTATGTATGGCTGTGGGCATGTGTGTGAGTGCGTGTGCATGCATGGGTGTGTGTGTGTGTGTATGTTTATACATACCACCTATGGCTCAGCTTTGCACACTTGCATCCATGTTTATGAGAGATATTGGCTTTGTGGTTTTTTTATTTTGTCTATGGTTTTGAAATTAGAGTAATTCTGGCATCAAAAATGACTCAGTAAATGTTTGCTTTCCTTCCATCTTCTATCATATTTTGCTGTCATTTCTTTGTTAAATGTTTGGCAGAATTCATTAGTTAAGCCATCTGGGCCTGGTGCTTTCTGTTTTGAAAGGTTATTAATTATTGATTCAACTTCTATAATAGGCATTGACCCATTAGGATTGTTTATTTATTCTTATGTGAGTTGCGACAGATTGTGTCTTTCAAGGAATTGGTCCATTTCATCTGTCTGTATTATTGTGATGCTTAGTCTGCATTGTCAACTTGACTGGATCATGAAACACCTCAGATGATGTGACTTTGGGTGTGTTGGTGAGATGATTGGTTTGTGTAATGGCAGATTGAAGGGGAGTCCTGCCCTGAATGTGGCAGCACGGTTCAGGCACAGGACCTGAATAAAAGAAGGACAAAGCCACATGAAGGCATGCGTGGTTCTTCCTGAAGAAAGCGCGTCTGCTCTCCTCTGAGATATCGGCCTTCAGCTCTTTGAACTGGACCTTCACCATCGTTTCTCCAGAGAGTTTCCTAGCCTTTCCATCTTGGACTGGGACTGAATTAGTGGTCGCTCCGATTCTGAGACTCCAGCTCTTGGACCCCTCGACCACTAAAGTGCGCTCCTCTTCTCGTGACTAGGGCCCCTGGAGTTCCTGCCTGGTCTGTGCTGAGCCCCTAGCTATCTGTCATGCGCAGTTCAGGGTCTCCCGCTTAACGCCATTCTCACAGGGCTTTCTGCTCAAGTAAGTCGTGACTCTCTGTATCTACCTGTCTGTCTCCAATTTGGGGCCCAAAATCTGCCCTATAGCCTCACTTCTCTGCTGGATCTAGGAAGAGTTGCTGATTTTTCAGTTCGTCTTTTTCCTAGTTAATTTAGGACTGAGTGGTGGTGACTTCTAAGCTCTTTACACGCAGGGCTCCACAACTCTCTTTTTGTGTATTTGCTGTGTCTGTGTTGAATGGAAACCTTATTCCAAATCATCAACTCTAAATCATCAATAGAGCAAGACTCTTGCTGATTCAGTGCCTGACTGGCTATTCCATTCAGCGAGTATTTCCTGAGTGCCTACTGGGGCTGGTCCTGCATGTGGCGGTAGGGGTACAGGGATGAGTGAAGCCACCAAGGTGCCTGCCACCAGGGAGTTCATGACCTTGAGGTTATCCGAGATTCCAGGGATGAGCCAAGACGAGGACTCAGTGCCAGCCACCCAAGGTCCCCGGCATCCAGATACCCCGGCCAGAAGATAGTTCTCAGGTGCCCAGAGGTTCCTAAAATGTCCCTGACAGACAGTGGAGTATGACAGAAACTAGATTAAAATAAAAGCCACTCAAGCACTTGGCCATGACTCCCACCTGGAGCTCTGCTGACTGAGCAGTGGAAGCTGAGATGGGATCTTTCCATGTGGAAATGATAGAAACGAGGCCAAGTCAAGAATGATGAACACACAGGAAGCTTTCAACTGGGGCTTCCACCGGAAGCAGAAGGGAGACAGCGCCAACCAGGAGAGTGAAAGGACTGCTCCCGGAACAAAGCAAAAGGCAAACTTTTATGGATTTGCTGGGGAGGGCGAGAGCCTGGTAATTTTTCATTGCCACGGACATGATTTCAAAACATGTTTTCCTTCTTTAGCAAGGTACAGGCTAATCAGGCAGCCGACATGTCCCAGAAATTGCTGAGTGTCTCTTGCAGCTGACACCATCATGCTGTGATGGGGGTGGAAGACTTGGGAGCTTGAGCCGCTGTGGACGCTGAAAGCATAAGGGTGGGTGGAAGAAAACACACACCAGTCTGTGGTGCTGTGTGACAGCTGCCCCCAGAGAGCTCATACAGGTAGAGTCTGCACAAAGCAGAAGGTAAGGAATACAGCAGGGGTGTCCAAGATCTACCTACGTGAGCTCCAGTGGGCAGTCAATGTGTCTGCATGCGAATGAGATACGAGGTCCACTGGGCATTCAACATGTCCACATGAGAACTGAGATACGAGGTCCAGGGAGCAGTCAACATGTCCACATGAGAACTGAGATACGAGGTCCAGTGGGCAGCCACCATGTCTGTGTGAGGATGAGATGCAAGGTCCAGTGGGTAGTCAACATGTCTCCATGAGAACTGAAATATGAGCTCCAACAGCAGTCTACATGTGTGCATGAGAACTGAGATACTAGGTCAAATGGCAATCAGCATGTCTGCATGAGAACTGAGATACGAGGTCCAGTGGCAGTCAACATGGCTTCATGAGAGCTGAGATACGAATCCAATGTCAGTCACTGTGTCTCCATGAGAACTGAGATACGAGGTCCAGTGGCAGTCAACATGGCTTCATGAGAGCTGAGATACGAATCCAATGTCAGTCACTGTGTCTCCATGAGAACTGAGATACGAGGTCCAAAGGCAGTCAACATGTCTGCATGCAAACTGAGTTGAATCTGACCCAAAAGCAAAGGTGCCCAAGGGACAGACCCACTACAAAGGCAGAGATGCCAAGCCTTCCCATCCCGCTCCAGTCACCCATCAGACATCTTCCTGCCCAAGTGAGGAGTCAGTGTTCCCAGCAACAGCGGCCCTCAAGTCCCTGAAGAGTAACCGAGGCAACCGCTCTCAACCTGACCCATGGCGCAGAGGTGTGGTTCCCAGCAACGCCAGCGGGAGGCCAGTAATGTGCAGCGCGTGACTGCCCAAACTTGTGATTTTTAGGTTGACTAACAGCAAGGGAAGCCAGAGGGCGTATTTAGGTTTTTCCTCAGTAATAATTTCATCTAGTGTGAATATTCTGCTGCCATGGTTTTATCAGGGTCTCATGATGGGTCTTGATGAAGGAACAGAGGGGCAGGAAGAGAGAAGTCTGGCCCACTACGAGGGTGATTGTTCTCTGCACAGAGGATTTGTTTTGTTGTCCCAGCCTTTTGTCCCGCCATGGTGGTCCCTGATTTTTTGCCACCACCATCAGGAAAGCTGATGGGTAGGATTCCCGCCGTGCTCAGTGCTGTAGGCCGTGTCCCAGTGTGCGCACATGCTGGCCTCTTACTTCCAGTGCCTCAGACGGTGACCTTATTTGCAGACAGGGTAAAATTAGGTGAAGCCATGTTGGAGTCACGTGAGTCCTGATCCAGTGATTACTGTCCTCATCACAAGGGAATATTTGGACACAGACTCACACACACGATTGCCGTGGAACAACAGAGGCAGAGATTGGAGTGTTCCTGCCACGCACTCTGCAGGAACACCAAAGGTCGCCAGCCACCACAGGCACTTCGGGAGGGCTAGTACTGACGCCTGCTTGGGGCCTTGGAGGAGCCGGCCTGCCACAGCGGGCTTCCAGTGTCCACTGTGACACAGTGACCTCCTGTTCAAGCCCCAGTCTGTGGTGCTGTGTTACAGCTCCCCCAGGGAGCTGACACAGCTAGAGAGTGTGGAAAGCAGAAGCTACTGCATGAACAGGAGTGTCCGGGATCTACCTACCCACAGCATCAGAAGTGGAGCGTGGAGGCTTGTTACTGAAACTAGTAAGCAAGTGGGTTTCTTTGTGCCATTCTTTTGGAAATAGCTGGCAGTGGAGACTGGAGTCTGTAACCCTCTGGCCTGGTCAGCATTCTTGCAGCTATAATTTAAAAGATTGACCATGTAACCTAGAGGAAAGAAGATTTATTTTCTTACAGTTTCGGGTTCAGTTCATGTGAGGCCGGGGACCGTGGATCTCAGGGCATGGCGGCAGGAAGTCCAGAGAGAGGAAGAGCACGTGGCTGTGCTCCTCACATCATGGAGGCCTGAAGCAAGAGAGAGAGTGAGGGAAGGAAGAACCATATATAATCCCCAAGGCTGCACAACCAGGGATCCTCCCCCCGGCAACCATCCCGGCAACCAACCATCCATTGTAATTACAATGGATTTATCCACTGCTGGGATTACAACCCTCAAGACTCGATTATATTAGCTCCAAACATTAATAAATGAGCTCTACAGGGGACATTTTATATCTAACTGTAACATCCCCCAGCCTTGTTTTGTGGTTCTGGGCCTGGGCCTGGCTCCGAGTGGGGAAGATGGACTGTACCCTAGGTTCCGGGACCGTATTTCACTGCCTGTCCATCATCAGCAGAGCCTGGTGAGGTGAAAGTTCACGGAACTGTCGTCAAAGTGCACTAACCCTGGAAACAGAACCCCCATGTTCCTGGTTTCAGACACGAATGGGCCACCGTGGTGGCAGCTGCAGCTGGCTTCCAGCCCTGCAAACTGGCCTGCAGCGCAGATCCTGAGCCAGCCTGCGCCCTGGGAAATGCGGGTATGTGGCAGGTCAGAAATGTATTCCCTCCAATTAGCAGAGCCTGGGTGACATACGAGGTGCTTGTACCGCGATCTGCAGGGCTCGCCATCCATCCGTATCTTTGAGCTCTGGCAGAAAAAGTACCTCAGCTCAGAAGGAACCCACAAGAGCCAATTTGGAATCCCTTTCTTTGTCCCCCTCCTAAAGAAGATCTCACTGTAGAACGTGCGGTGCTGTCTTCCCACACTTCCCTTTGGGCCACAGCTCGAGGGAGTGAGACCTTCCTGTACACTTGGCAAAAGAATGGGTTTCATTGCATGGGGGTGTGTGGGGCACCAGACATGGAAGGGATCCCCACAGGTCTCTCTTTACCCAGGAGGAAACCCAGAACTGGCCCACAAGGAGAGCAGCTTGGACCAGTTGGCCACCAATGCAGGCGGCACCGTGTGGCTCGCTGGGGTGCCCACCCTGCATCCCTGCATGGCAAGCTCCTGCACCAATGGCCAGCCCCAGCAGCTGCCCAGGCCCCCAGGTCTGCAGCTGGCCTGTTCTCCGGTGGGGGAGGGTGAAAAGACAGATGCGAGCGAGCAAGCCGCGCAGATTAGGATCTCAGCTCCTCTGCAAGATGCATGAGCGTCGGGTGGCTCCCGTATTGCTACCATTCTTCTTCTGGCCCATTAGCAGGGAATCCATCACGGTGCTGTATCTCCCTGCAGGCCGGGAGCATCCGTCCTGGCCCGCAGCACTCGCGTTTCCGTGTAGCGCGATCCATCCCGCGGTGTTTCCCCAGACAGCAGGTTAGGACGGACGGGCTCGCGGCGACCTACCGCTCCGGATAAGCGGTTATCGCTCCGTCAACACTGCTCTGTCTCCCCGCAGCCCTGACCCTGACCTCAGGGGAGTGCTGGGCTCCTGGGCAGGGTACAGCCTGTTCTTGGGGGTCAGGGCTGGACTTCCTTGTTCCTGGGCTTTGAGCAAGGAGGCGGCAGAGGCCTCGGGATGGTGAAGTCAGGTCCCATGTGTGGGTGCCTGTGCCCCACGCAGACCCACACGGTCAGTTTGATCAGGTCACGTACTGTCAGAACCCACCCAACCTCCGGATGGTGGAATTAACCTCCAGGGTGCTGAGAAGCTCACTGTCAACCTCTCTGTGGCTGCCTAGGCTTCAACTGGTGCCACCTGCACTCAGAGGGGCTGGTAGGAGCTGAGCCCTGAGCCACGAGGGGAGGGGACGGGCACGTGGAACATCAACTAAGGCCCGAGGTGGGGTGGTGTGGACCACCGCCAGCGGCGGGTGCGCCTGCTTCACCTGTGGGCAGGCCCTGACATTGTGGCGTTTCTGGATGTTTCCATCCACCTCTGCAGACCTTATGTGCTTCTTCTCATGCCCACTGCATGATGGACAATCAGCCAGGTCCTTGCCTATCTAGCCGACGGGTCTGAAGACAGGAAAGGCCTGGGCAAGCTGAGGGGGCCACTCTCAGAGCCCTCTGGGGGCTGGTCAGCTTCAGGACCCTCCCTACATGGCCACTCTTAGGCCTGGGGGTGACCAAGACCCTGCTACCACCTGTTCAGGCCTTGAGCCCTTCGTAGCATAGCCTCCTTACCTGTCCCAGGGGACCCTCCCGCCCAGCAGTTGACCACAAAACCCAGGGCGTCTGGTCTTGAAGTTCACAGTGAATACTTGTTACCAAGACAGGAACTTCTGACTTGGTGATGGAAACTAAACGGAACCAAGCCCACACAGGCAAGGCTTTAACTGGGGCTTCGGCAGAAGGGGGTGATTGGGGGCCGGGCGTGGTGGCGCACGCTTGTAATCCCAGTACTTTGGGAGGCGGAGACCGGAGGATCTGGGTTCGTGGCCAGCCTCAGCTCTCTCTCTCTCTCTCCCTGTCTCTCTCTCTCTCTGTCTCTCTCTCTCTCTGTGTCTCTCTCTCTCTCTCTACTTAGTGAGGCTTCCACAACTTCGTGAGACCCGGTTTCAAAATAAAGTATAAAAAATAGGGCCGGGGGTGTAGCGCGGAGGTAGAACGCCCCTGGGTTCAATCCCCGGTACCGCAAAAAAAAAAAAAAGAAGGGGGTGATTGGGGCCTCAGCTGAGGGGAGAGGCGCTGATCCAGGGGCCAGCTGCTCCCTGAACAAGCGGAGATGCAAGCTTTAATTGATTTGTTGGAGTGCACTAGAGCCCAGTAATAGTCTCCAGCCCCGGGCGTGGTTCCATAGACACTTCTTCTTGTGTGAGACTCGGATCACCAGGGGGTCACAGTCAGCTTGTCCTGAGGACTGCAGAGTCACTCCTGCAGCCGGCAGCAGCATCCTGCAGACATACCCGTGCATACACACACATGCACACAAGGTACACAAGCACACACCCTCACACACGTACATACCACCTGCAACACACATACATACACGCACATGCATGGATCCCCGTACACAAGTACACAGACATCTACACAAGCATGCACACATAGATGTACACACCACACACCACCTGCAATGCACACACATACATGCACATGCACGATCCCCTTACACAAGTACACACACATCTACACAAGCATGCACACATAGATGTACACACCACCTGCAATGCACGCACACACATACACATACATGCACCTCCTTACACAAGTGCACACATATACACACAAGTGCATGCACACATGCACATGTACACACAATACAACCTGCAATATATGCACACACATATGCATATATACACCTCCTTACACAAGTGCATACACATACACACCTGCACACGCATATGCACAACATGCACACATAGATGTACACACCACATACCACCTGCAACACATATACACACATACACATATATGTACCTCCTTACACAAGTGCACACACATACACGCAAGCATGCACACACATGTACACACAACACAACCTGCAACAGATGCACACACATACATGTACTTCCTTACACAAGTGCACACACATACACACAAGCATGCACACAGACATGTACACACAACATAACCTGTGACACATGCACATACACACACACATGCACCTCCTTACACAAGTGCACACACATACACGCAAGCATACACACCTACCCTCCCTGCTGTCCCCACCGAGCTCTGTTTGGTGAACGCTGACAGAACCTGTCAGACTCCCAGCCCTGAAGATCTCAGCATGTGTTGGCCAGGCTGGTCCTGAGGATCTATCTGTGGGGTCCTGGCCATTGCCACGTGAGGAGCCACCTGTGGAACCCCAGTCATGGCCACACGAGGAGCCACCTGTGGAACCCCAGCCATGGCCATGTGAAGAGCCACCTGTGGGACCCCGACCATGGCCACATGAGGAGTCACCTGTGGAACCCCGGCCATGGCCACGCGAGGAGCCACCTGTGGAACTCTGGCCATGGCCACGCGAGGAGCCACCTGTGGAACCCCCGGCCATGGCCACGTGAGGAGCCACCTGTGGAACCCTGGCCATGGCCACGCGAGGAGCCACCTGTGGGACCCCGTGGTGGCCACCTGAGGGGCAGCCTGTCCTGAGACTGTGCTCTGGACTGGCTGAGGGGACGAGTGGCTGTGTCTTCCCCAGCTCCTGGCCTTTCTGTCTTGCCCTACGTGAGGTGTCCCTCCAGTGGGCTCTGATAACGCATCCTGCTCCGGCCCCTGCAGCCACACCCTCCCCCAGTCCCTCTTTCTCCCACCCAGCCCCCTGGAGCCACCTCTCCCTCCCACCTCAGTGTCCCAGTGGCCTCAGCCCACTCCCCCCTGTCCTCCAGGCCTCTCTCTCCCCATCCTCACTGACGGACTGCTCCACAGTGGCTCCCCGCAAGGGCCCGTGCTCAGAGCCTGCTTGGTACACTGTGTCCCCTTGAGGATGTGGACACAGGAGCAGCCACCAAGTGCCGTGGCCATCCCCGGGCCTCTCGTCCTGGGTGGGTGCTCTGGGTGCTGCTGCCCTTGGCTGCCCTGGGGACCTGGGCACAGGGTGGTTGGGACTGAGGCCAGCACAAGGCCTGAAGAGGATGCCGCAGGCCGTCCATTGGCAGCTCGGTGCCGCGCAGAATCGGGCGTGGAGCTGGAAGTTCCTTCTGGGAGCTGACCCTCGTCCCTTGTTTGTGGATACAGAGGCTGAGACAGGAGCTGGCAGCTCAAGCCCCATGCGGAGGTGGGGAGGGCAACATGTCGGGCCTGGTGTGCCTGGGGGACAGCTCCCCCTCTATGCTTGGGGGCTACAGGAACCCCGGGGCGGTGTGTGCTGCTCTCAGGAGTGGGGTAGGCCCCAGAACAGCCCTGCTAGCCTCCTGCCGCTGAGGACACACTATAGGCCACTGGACGCCCCTCACAGGCCTGTCCGTATGTCCTCTCCCATGACCTCCTCCTGCTTGGACTTGAACTTTCAGTACAAGGAAATTGCCACACTTGACTTGGACAGGCAGAACTCATTCTGTGTTCA
Organism: Glis glis; assembly: GCA_004027185.1. Classification (NCBI taxonomy): domain Eukaryota; kingdom Metazoa; phylum Chordata; class Mammalia; order Rodentia; family Gliridae; genus Glis; species Glis glis. The sequence goes on from PVJS01003547.1 coordinate 51,936, forward strand.
ATAAAATATAGCAGATGAGCTCATTAGAGTAACTATGTCAGATTAAATGTGTTTCCTTGTATAGCGCAAAGCCCCTTCAGGAGTGACTGCAATTTGCTTTGTCTTGCTGAAAACAATATTTTCCCAGAAGACCCCAGCATGAGGCCATTACAAAATGTAATTCATATTGCATAAGTTCAGAGATGCTTAGCCCAAATGACGAATGGAGGCTTTAGTGCAGTATTTATGCTCTGCGGGGAACACGGCATCCATAAGTCATGGGTGTCCCAGGGCGCTGCTGCCCAGCACGGGCCGCGGGTCTGCTCAGCTCCACAGCCAGTGCCCAAAGCAGGCTCCTCTTCCAGGAGCAGGCACGCATCACCTTGGGGTGACGCTAAGAATACGCTACTGGAGCCAACCCGGCTCCTCACCTGTGCTCTTCATTCACACGCCACAACTGGGACTCCAGAGACTGGGCTGGACCTTGCCTCCTTAGTACCCAGGGAGACAAAGAGGGCTGATAAAAAAGAAGTACAAAGACAGCCCACAGAGGAGACATTTGCAACTTAAATCGAGAATAAAGGATGTGCATTTAGAGCATACAGGAATAAGAAAGGCAGCCCTATAGGAAGTTGCGCTGCAGGCTTAGGGTTCTTCTAAACCCGGTGCAGGTGGAGACTGCACACACAGGGAGGCGGGGCCTCGTGGGTGACCAGGACATCGTGTCAACATCAACCAGGAAGGCACGGCCCACCTGGAGGGTACGAGACACCTGTTCGATGATGGCGAGATTGTGACCACACTCCTGTGGGTCACAGAGGCCACTTGGAGTTGTCCAGGGGCTCAGCAAGCCCATGCCTGGGGGCTCACTCCCCAGATCTCGTGCTCCTGGATGAGCTCAACCTCAGGGCCTGTTAGTGTAGGGCCCGCAATGGAAATGACGCGGATGGGGGTTCACACGCAGGCCGACTCCCAGGTGCCGTTTGAGAGGCTGTACAACCACAGAAAGGGACCAGAAGACTCAACGGTCATAAGTGTGACCTGTATGATTTAGAGAAAGAAGACAGCTAGGCATAGAAGGGGTTCTATGGTGCCCTCTCATTTCTGTGCAAACAGGGCACACAGAAAGAGAAGCTGTGTCAATACGCCCCACCCTGCACCCTCTTCTTAGATGGGGCACATCCCACCAAGATGGGCCCATGTCCCCAGCCCTCCCATCTGGGCAGGTCTTGGACTGGTAGGAGTGGCTTCCAAACCTGGGCCACCAAAGGCAGGACAGCCGGCCACCTGGTCGTCCTGGGCCAGTCACCTTGGCATCTAGCCACTGAGCTACAAGGAAGCCAATGGCTGCATGGAAAGACCGTGCAGGCGGGCTCTGGCCATGCCCTGGCCGAGGTCCCAGCTGACAGCCAGCACTGTCCACCCAGCACCTTGGGACACCTTCTTGGGACCCAGGACACAACTTAATAGCTGCTCCTGCATAGGGCCTATGTCTGTCCAAACTGCAGACCCACGAGCAAGCCTGGGTGTCCTTGTTGCTCTGAGCCACTAGGTTTTCAGGCAACAGAAGGCCGGCGTTATAACTGCAGTGTTGTAGAGATGTGCACACGCATCCATTTGCAGAAGGAAGCCTTGGGGGCAGACATCCGTGAAAGTTACCTAGCAGTGTGTGTGTGTGTGAGTGTGAGTGTGTGTGTGTGTGTGTGTGTGTGTGTGTGTGTATAGGGGGCAGCTTGTGAGCTTGTGGAAGACTTCTCTCTCGTGATGCATCTTACTGCAGAGAGGCGCCTGTGCAGTCAATTATGTTTTGTGCAAACAAAGAATAAAATTAAAGTCAAAAGAAGAAAATGCAATCCTGGAAATTGAAAACAAGCTAAAACAAAAGAACCTAATTATGTATCAAGTTGGTGACAAAACCCAGGAGAAAAGCATTATTTCAAGTGACTTGAGAACATGGTATTTTGACTGTTCATCTGCCATGGGAAATATTGTCAGCACAAATAAAAACTTGAAGACGTTGGAGACTTCATACAGTACTCTAAAGCCGAAACTAAATTACATTTGGCTCTCAGCGTCCACGGCGTCTGCTTCTGCAATTCAACCAACCTCAGACTGAAAATATCCCCCCCCAAAAAATTGCATCTGTTCTGAACATGTATGGACTATTTTCATCCTGTCTTTACTCCCCAAACAATACCGCATGACAAGGATTTACATAGCATTTGCATAGCTCTAGGTATAAGTAATCTAGAGGTGAGCTAAAGTATAGGTGAGGATGTGCATAGATTATGTGCAAATACCACTGCATTTTGTACGAGGAACGTGAACATCTGTGAATTATGGTATACCAGGGGGTCCTGGCACCAATCCCCCTTGGATATGGAGAGACAATTGTATAGCCACGAGCAGTGCACACAGAGGTAACAAAACCACAAATAAAAGCAAGGAAGCCATTTGACTGTTCAGCTGGTCAAACAAGGAGCTGAGCTGAAGAGAGGCCTCGTGGCCTCCAGATGGGCTCCTCCCATCTGGGGGACCAGGGATCCCCTCTTTGGCAGAGCCTCTTCCAGCTGACCTGGTTGCCTCCCGTGGGGAGCAGGCTGGATTTCGAGGCCTCAGGAAGGCAAGGCTGCTTGTTACATGGGGGTGTCGGGCCTTGCAGGAAGCAGACCAGCGACACATGGCCCGTCGCTGCACCGGAGGCTTCTCCGACATTCACAGCACTAGAAGAGGCCGTCCAGGGCCTCCTCCTCTAGGTCCCACACCCCTCCCCCTTCCCCGTACATGTTTTTGAGATTGGAATTGGAAATTGTATATATGTACGTAGCATTATTTCAACTTCAAACATTCTTTACGTTTCTGTCTCCCCCCAAATCCCTCCCCTAAACCTCCTCCACCACCACTCCATTGGAGTCGGCTCTTCTATCTCGTTTCCCAGTTCCTCTCTAGCTTTCACATATAAGAGAAAACACGACTGTTTCCTGAGACTGGCTGATCTCGCTTAGCATAATATTCTCAAGTTCCATCCGTTTTCCTGCAAATAACATACGTTTGTTCTTTGCGGTTGAGTAAAATTCCATTGTGTGTATATACCACAATTTTGTGATCTGTTGATGGACACCTAGGCTGGCTCCATGATTGGTGAGTGTGAATTGTGCTGCTATAAGCATGGATATGCATGTATCACTATAATAGTCTGACTTCAATTCCTTTGGAAAGATACCCAGGAGTGGTATAGCTGGATCATATGGTGGATGCATTCCCAGTTTTCTGAGGAATCTCCACACTGATCTCCTTAGTGGCTGCACTTATTTGCAATCCTACCAAGAGTGTAGAAGAGCCTCTGTTTCCCCACATCCTCGCCAGCATTTATTGTTGTCTGTGTTCTTGACGATTGCCATTCTCACTGGAGTTAGATGGAATCTCAGTGTCGTTTTGATTTGCATCTCCCTGATTCACAATGATATTGTGTCATGTATTTATTGGCCATTTATATTTCTTCTTTTGAGAAGCGTCTATTCAGTTCAATTGCCCATTTTTGATTGGATTGTTTTTTTAGTGTTGAGTTTTTTAAGCTCTTTGTATATTCTAGAAATTAGTCCTTTATCAGAGGGGTAGCTGACAAAGATCTTCTCCCATTCTGTATGTTCTCTCTAGACTTTTGATGGTTTCCTTTGCTGCACAGAAACTTTTTAGTTTAATTCTATCCCATTTATTAATTCTTATTTTAATTTCCTGAGCTTTCAGGGTCTTATGGAGGAAGTTTCTACCAGCACTTCTATGTTGGAGGTTGGTCCTATGCCCTTTTCTAGCAGTTTCAAAGTTTCTGGTCTAATTTCAAGGTCTTTGGTCCATTTTGAGTTGACTCTAGTGCAGGGTGAGAGGTTGGGGTTTAATTCCATTCTTCTACAAATGGATAACCAGTTTCCCCAACACCATTTGTTGAAAAGGCTGTCTTTTCTCCAGCATATGTTTTTGGAATCTTTATCAAAAATCAACTGGTTATCAATATAAGGATTGGCCAGGCATGGTGGCACATGCTTGTAATCCCAGTACTTGGGAGTCTGAGACATGGAGGATCGCAGGTTCACAGCCAGCCTCAGCTACTTAGTGAGGCCCTCTGCAGCTTAGTGAGATCCTATTTCAAAATAAAGAATAAAAATAGGGCTGGGGGTGTAGCTCAGAGGTAGAATGCCCTTGGGTTCAATCCCCAGTACCCCAAAATAAATAAATAAATAAATGAATGAATGAATAAATAAATAAATATGAGGATTGATTTCTGAGTCTTTTACTCTGTCCCATTGGCCTATGTGTCTGTTTTTGTGCCAATACCATGCTAGGGGCTCAGAGGACAAACATGGGGTCAATAGGAAAGACTCCTCAGTTCCCAGGAGGGGACCACTGAAAGCCCTCCTGCAGTCTGCCCTCCTTACTGCTGACATTGGGGCTTCAGGGATTTGCCCGATCCAGGCTTACCTGCCTCTGGGACAGAGCTGCTAACGGCCCACCCTGGCTGCCTACTCAGGTCCAAAGTGGTTAGATAGCAGGGAAGCAGATCCAGGAGAATGTGGAGCCCAAACCAGCCAGTGTAGTCACCACACGTCCTCCTTTCAACGCTCCCAGCAGCCTCAGGATCTGCAGCATCCAGACAGAACCAGGCAGCGAAGAGGAGGAAGGTTGAGAAGAGGAGGAGCGGGCCGAGGGGACAGTCAGAGACAGGTGGTTCAGGGACCTGAAAATTGCTGCAAATATCTTGGTGTCTGAAGTGTAGCTGAGTCTAATGCATCTGTAAAATTAAACAAATTAGCAGATCCCAAAACAAAGAACAACAACAAAAAACAATTCCCAGTTAAAAATCCGAATGTCTCTTCCAACCAAAAATGCAAGAACAAGGCAGGTCAGTCACAAGAACACGGATCAAAGTCAGATTCATGGGCTGTGGGTTATGACCAAAGGAATCTCTTAGAACCAGAGGCATAAACAAAAGAATTGTTTATTATGTGAGTTTTACTGCAATGAAAGAAAAAGGTAAAAAGAAGGTATGCCCACTCTATTCAAGGTGCCTGGCACTTCCCTAGGATTTCTGGAAAGAAAAAAGGAAAAATAGCAGGGTGTGGTGGCATACGCCTGTAATCCCAGTACTTGGGAGGCAGAGACAGGAGGATCACAGGTTTGAGGACAGCTCAGCAAGTGGTGAGACTCTCATCAACCTAGCGAGATCCTGTTTCAAAAAATAAAAATAAATAGGGCTGCAGGTGTAGCTCAGAGGTAGAATGTCCCTTGGTTCAATCTGTAGTAACACACACACACACACACACACACACACACACACACACACACACATGAAAAGTAAAGAATAATACAAGAAATAATAAAAGTGCTCAGTGCTGAAGAGCTACAAGCCATCAGCCTCGACTCTACCGGGACAGGAGGGTGGTGATCGCCCCAGTCCCAGCCCACGTTCTGCTCAGGTCCAGAGTCCAACGAAACTTGGAGCACCAAAGACAACGAGAAAACCCTGCATCTTCCAGAGATAACACACAGTTACCTAAAAGGAAGAAAACCTGATGTATGTATGCCAGGCTTCTCGTCGGTGACACTGCCCTGTGAGGAGCAATTTTGTGTCTGTGAAAACTGAAGCAATCTCACCTTTTAACTCAGAAGTTTCTGTTCTACATAACTTTTTTGGAAATATGCTCAAGCATGGGCACAAAACAACACATACAAGGAGAGACGTTTTTGAAACACCGCTTATATGAGTGAAAAAACGACAACAGGAAGGTCATGTGTAGGGAAAGCTAAAGTCTGCTAAGTCCGTAAGTAGAGTACCACGTCCCCATGTAAAAGAATGAAATGTGACTGTATATACTGGTGTGGAGGGATTGTCAGGAGAGTCAATGACTGGGTTATGGAATAGAAAAATCCCTTATTTCACATACACATGCATCTGTTTGTGGAAGTAGACACAAACTGTCACTCGTAATCCCTTTGGGGAGTCCAGTGATTGGCTAGATAGTGTGAAGATTGGCTCTCACTTTTTACTGGATAATCTTCCACATCATTTCCATCTTATGCTGTAAAAAAAGTACATTTTTTGGGGGGGTGGTACTGGGGATTGAACCCAGGGGCATTCTACCTCCAAGCTACACCCCCAGTCCTTTTTATTTTGAAACAGGGTCTTGCTAAGTTGCTGAGGCTGGCCTTGAACCTGCGATCCTCCAGTCTCAGCCTCCCGAGTGCTAGGAATACAGGCATGAATAGTACTCATTTTTAAGAATCTCTGACGAGGCAGAACTGAGGGTGATCGACTCCTCTGGGTCTATGGCACCAATGAGAAACAGTGCTTCATCCCTGCTGGTGGCCAGCTGCCCTGGCCAGCGTGCCTGGTGCCGGAAGGGCTTCTACCAAAGTCTTCCCCAGGCTCTTGAAAGCCAAGCTTTGTCCACACGATGCCACCCACCTCCTGCCAGGGTCTCCAGGTACTTACTTCTTGGTGCTGTGAGTCTGAGTAACCGTGCATTGCCCAAGAGTATGGCCAGTTTTCCTGTTTTTCTGGTCCCTGTGTGCTGGATGAAGGGCTATCCTGGGATGCTGGGGCCTGGAGCCCTGTGGAGTTCATACCCTGATGACCACACTGAATGTCAAACTATCTTGAGTCTGTGGATTAAAGGAATAATTGTGAAAGTTATTTTATCTGATTTAGACTGTCATACATTGTGTGTATGTGTGTATATGTGCATGTATGGGTGTGTCTTTGTGTGAATGCATGTGTGTATATGTGTGAGATCATGTCTATGTGTGTGTGTGCTTGTGCGTGCACATGCATGTGTGTTATGGCATTAAGTGTGTATGCAGTGTGCACATGCGTGTACATGCATGTTTGTGTGTGTGCTTACACACCCATTTTTTCACCTGGGGCCTCAATCCTGGGTTCTCATTAAACCCTGTGGAACAGCTCTAGATAACCCCACTGGCCCGGATTCTGGAAACTGGACCGGGTGCAGCCTGAAGGGGCATCTTGGTAACCCTCGGTGTGTTCAGGGCGTGTCCAGCACATGAGGTTTGCTCTCATGGTCGCCTAAGGGATTTGGGTCAGATGATACTGTGACAGAGACTTCAGGGCCCGCAGTGGGAGTTGGAGAGTCACAGCTGCTTTGTAAATAAAATCGTATTGGGACACTCTGCCACTGTCTGTGCCTGTTTCCAACAGAGCTGAGTGGTTGGCTCAGAGCAGCGTATCTGCAGCCACACCCCTTGAGATGGGCCTGCTGCCTGCGGAGGGGCCGCTCCTGCTCTCCTCCCGTCTCCCATGGAAGCCAAGCTTCACCCGGCATGCCACACGTTCAGGGAGTCTTGGGGAGGAGCCTCCATGACTTCAGGAGTGGAAACTGCACAAAGTGACGTTGTGGTATCTTCTAGAAGGAATATATAACACAATGTCTGTCTGATTATTCCAAGAAGGCTGTCAAGGCATGTCCTGCACTGCCGGCCCGTTCCAACCACAGGGTTCATCTTGACAAGTGCGGTCTTACTGAACACCATTGAAAGTCAGTATTAATAAGTTTAAACGTGTGCATGTGTGCCACTATCACTATGAACTGCATTATGAACTGAGACTATAATGCACCAATAAAAGTAATAAAAAAGAAATAAAAATAAGTTTAAATATGAAAATGAAGTACACATTAGTCGAATTCAAGAGTCACGTTCATTTCCAAGTACATATTTCTTGCCCAGTGTGAGCTCAGTGCTAAGTCTTTACAAAATGTGTGTTGTAAACAATAGTTTTTGAAGTCCGTTCTTGCATAGGGTCTGGCAGCAGAACAAAACGAAACTCCACTGCATTAAATGTTTCCTGTGCTCAGTTCCTTAGTGGAAGCCTGTTGGGCAGGGAGCAGGAGTGAAAATCACATTTGGTTTGATTTATATATCCAATCCAATGAGTGCTTGAATTCATGAAATACTCAAAGGTAGACTGTGAGGGCTGATTCCACATGGACCTCAGCCCAGAGTACCCGGTTGACTTAAAACTTGGCCCGTATGAAGTGCTCAACTAAAGTGGTTGGAAAGAGTGCAATTAACATAAAAGTAAGTTAAATAGTGTAGAAATGTATTGCAATAAGAAGGAAGAAGTTAAAATGAGCATTCTCCACAGGGGTAGAGCATGCTCCCGGGGGAGTCTGGTGTGGACCCTGGGGTCCTCGGAGAAAAGGCAGACCCCCAGAGAGTCTGGGGCGAGGATCTTGCTGTCTGTTTTCGAGTGGGAGCTGAGGTAGGAATCCTCATGACTCACAGCATGGGCTCAGGTGAGCATCACACAAAGTCACTTTGCTGGACAGGAAGACCCGGGCGCTTCCAGCAGGGTCCAGGCATGCTCGTCCAACGGGTTGTAGAGGAAGGCCTTGCCAGGCTCTGGGGGTGGGCTCTGTGTCACCACCTGGGGGACCTCTCCAACAATGTCTCCAGCTCCATCCTGGGCTCCCCGACGCCCTCGGGGGTCTGTCTGGAGGTCTGTCAATACAGGCTCACAAGACCCAGCCCACTGGTCCCAGTCCAGGCCCCACAAGCTTGGAGAGGCTCAGATGACGTGGAATTCATGCAGCAGCCCAGGACTCCTGGTGATCCCATCTACAGACATGGTGACAGAGTACCTGTGGCTTCCTCCAGGGTCACTTGCTCAGACCCCAGGGCGCTGCCGCCTGCTGCTGCTCTAGGTGTGGTCTCTAGGAGCAAGGCCTCACCTGGAGCCCAGGGAACCAGCACGCGCACTTCAATACCCCACACCTGCCCAGGGGAGCCTCCTGGGGGGAGGGGACACCTTGGGGGTCCCCACCTCCTCCTTGTGGCAGGGTCTCCAGGCCTGGTAGCTCAGGGTATCTTCCCCCTGTCCCTGTTTAAACTTAAGGCTGCAGGTATACAAGGAGCAACTGTTGCCCCGGCCCCTTCACTGTCAGACGACAGAGCAACATCTCCCTGCACTTCTCGTGTGGACTTCAGATTGGGACATGGCCGGCGGTGGTCACTGAACTGCTGAAGAGCTGCCCACTGATTCCTGTCTTCCTGCACTTCCCTCTGACTGTGGGCGTCTTCGCGCTGGGCACAGAGGGCAGTGTGGCCAGCTCTGCCCCAGTGTGGGTGGCTGAGTGTGGCACCGACATAGGGAAGAAAATCACACCATGCCGTCTCTGGACAGTTCCCAAATTCTGCTGCTCTTTGAGCCTAAGCCTGGAGCCCTTTGCCAGAGAATTCCCGCTCACGTCTGAGAGCGCTGCTGGCGCTGCAGGCTGCGGAAATCAGGTCTAAACCGTCAGCTCTGATGGCAGTGGTGGCGAACACCTGCCCCCGGGGGGCCACTGGGGAGACAGCAAAGGAACGTCACCCTTCTCGGGCACGCTGCAGTTTAGGGAGGGAGCGCGTTGACTCTTTGGGGTTCCGTGCAGCTGCCTGTCTAGCTGGAGAAAGCGGAAACCGGGTGGGCCTGGAAGCCCCACGTGTCCATAGAGGGCAGTCTAGGCCCACTGAACGGGCACTGCGACCCGGATCACCCTGGCTCTCACTTGGGAGAAAATATGCTATAAATTTGCCATTACAACAAAGCCAACATGTCTTTTTATTAAGAGTGTCATATGGCCAATTATTTGTGTTTGTGTCCCAGCTGTGCGGTCGTTCCTCTAGAACAAACGGGTGCTGTCTTTTCTGCAGGAAGAGCGTGTGTTGGTTTGAAATGAAACCGACCACTAAAAGTTGGACGTTTCTCGGCTGCGGGTCCACGCGGAGGGGGGAACCAGCTGCAGGTCCACACGGAGGGCGGACCAGCTGTGGGTCCACGTGGAGAGCGGAACCAGCTGCGGGCGCTGCCCCGTGTGTCCTGGTGGGAGGAGGGCGTGAGGGCGGGTCTGTGAAAGCCAGGCACGGTGTGGAGACCTCCCTGTGCTCTCAGTGCACACAGCTGCCCCTGTTGTCCTCTCCCCCTTGATGTCTTCCTCCGGCCTCCGGGGCAGGTGGCTCATCCCCGACTCCAGGTCAGTCGAGGTCCCTAGCAAGGACAGAGCTGGGATGAGCTGGCAGGGGCGGGAACACCACCTACTGCAAAGCATGAGTTCTAGACAGGGGTCCGTTCTGCAGTTTTAGTGGGTGCGGTCCTTTGATTAAAAAATGATAGTAGACTGTCACCTCGTAGACGAAGCGCCTTCCTATGTTAGAGGAAGAGGATGTGCAAAGACAGGTAAAGGCCACACCCCCGGCTCTTCATAGTTAGAAAGTGGCTCCTGGAGCTCCAGATGTGGGCCACATCTCCCTTTTATCAGCGTCCTTGTGATGGTCAAGTTTATGTCACTACTTAGTAACACTGCAGTGCCCCATTGCGGAGTCAAACGCCAGTCTAGATGTTGTGGTACAAGCTTTTTTAGATGAGATTAACATTAAATCAGGAGACTTTGAGTCAAGAAGATGGCCCTCCACAATGTGGGTGGGCCTCATCCAATCAGGTAGAGGTTTAAGCACAAAGACAGGCTTCTCCTTAAGACTGAACTGGAGCCATCCTGCCTGAGTTCCTGGCTGCTGCAGATTTGAGACTCGAGACTGCAACGTTGACTTGCAGCCTGCACCACACGTTTTCAATTTGCTGGGCCCCACATTGCAGGAGCAATGGCGGAGGACTCTGGCTACTGCAGCCCGGCAGCATCTTTGTTCTCACACTGTGTGCCAGCACTGTCAGGTGGCCACTCCCAGCGGCCTGGCAGCTGGACGCATCAGGCTTCTTACCTCCCCTGCTCTGTCCCACGGGGAAGGTGGGTAGGAGAGGGTCGGGGTGTCTATCGGGTGCTCCGCCTGGGTCTGCAATCCCCATGGCTGGGAGAAAGAGGACCAGAACACTCAAAGTGTTTCCACCCTGCACCCCGCAGGGTCTGGGCACCGGCCAGACGGCAGTCCTCCTCGATGGTGGTCCCTGGAAACCAGAGGCAACCGTGGCAGTCAACCTGTCGACTTCTTTGTCTTCCTAAGCTCTTATGCTGAATGTGCAAAGTGCTCAGATAACCAGGTAACAAAAGCAAGATTCTCTAGCATCTATCAGTTCCTAAAATTCATCCACTGCACATGATCTCACGAAGAAGGAAGTTGAAACAGCTTTAAAGTCTTTTTTCCTCAGATTCATCCTTTCTTCTTTGCAACCACATTAGAAGGAACAAAACCGTGTTAAAGAAAAGGAGATTATTCTTGGTTGAACTAATTCTTAATTAGACCTGCTATGTTTCTAGATACATAAGTAATTTTCTCAAATAAGTAAAATAAAGCGCACTTGTAAGTAGACTATGCAAGGGTAATTTAGTGTAGTATTGCTTATACACAGAAAATGCTCAAGCTCCAAACAAGACCAAACGGTCTTTTTCAGAACGGGTTCCATGTTCTACACACAGAACTTGCTATGTTAATTAAAATTCTGAAAACTCAGATGGCTTGAAAGGGTGGCTTTATGTTTTTTTTTTTTCTTCTGAAGCAGAAAAACAGGTATCTCAGTTCAGCTACAATATTATTTGGTTGGGAGTGAGAGAAAGAGAAGACAAAAATCCCCTCATTAAAAAGTAGCAAAACCAATAGAAATGAAATCTTGTGTAAATGACAGTTACATCTGGGCTGAGGGCTCCAAGGCCAAGTGGCCATTCCTGCCGCTGGCGTGCGCAGAACTCGAAGATACTCCCTCACCGGGTTCTGCGTGAAATAAAAAAGGTCAAGCATGTGCTATTCTGGACACAAGTGCTCGGGCTGCAGTGGGGCACAGGTGGCACCCAGACCCTGGGAGGACCCGTGGGGGAGTTCCCAGAGGAGTATGCAGCGACCCTCTCATGTAACTGCTCACACCGTCCCACAGAGGCCAGAGGATCTGGGATGCGCTCAAGGGTGGTGTGGCTGCTGCCCGAGGGGCTGCCAGTCCTCAGCCTCCCTGTAAGACTGGGGTCCAAGAGGGCGGCCTCCACACTGGCTGAGGAGCGGCCCAGTGGCATGTGGGGGCCAGCCTACAGCTCCCCAGGAGCTGTGGAAGGGGCTGGTCTGTAAGTGCTGGGGGCTGGTCTCTGGGCGCTGGGGGATGTGTGGAGGCTGTTCCCTGGCCTGGGGGATGGCGGGATGGGGGACTGCCAGACCAGGGATACTGGGTCCTCATTTTAGCTTTGGGCATCAGGGTTGGTCCAGCCCTGCCCACTGGCTGTCCAGGTTGTCTTCAGACAGAGGGATGGCTGCTGTGAAGTTGAAGGTCACATTGTCATGTCTGTCCAGAGAAAGGGTGACAGAACCAGGAGACACCTGCCCCCTGCCACCAAGTGTCCAGGCAGAGCGGAAACCTCTCCATACGGGGGAAGCAGCTCATGACCCTCACTGGTTGCTGGGAGAGGCTGTGGCTCACCTGCAAGCTTGAAGGGACAGGAAGCTGGTGCAGAGTGGGACCGAAACAGCACATTGATGGGGTGAGGGTGGCCGCAGGGATGGTCAAGGGCAACTGAAGAGCACACGGGCGGCAGCAGCCTCCTCGTCCTGCTGTGGGTGGGCAGGGGGCCCTGTGGGCAGCAGCAGCCTCCTCGTCCTGCTGTGGGTGGGCAGGGGGCCCTGTGGGAGCAATGGCTACCTCGTCCTGCTGTGGGTGGGCAGGGGGGCCCTGTGGGAAGCAATGGCTACCTCGTCCTGCTGTGGGTGGGCAGGGGGGCCCTGTGGGAAGCAATGGTTACCTCGTCCTGCTGTGGATGGGCAGGGGGGCCCTGCGATCTCTCTGCTGCTGTCCAGGCCTCGGGGAGGGGCCTGACTCCCTATGAGAGCGCACCGCACCCTTCACAGCACCTGAAGAACCCACACGGGGTGGTCACCTGGCCTCTGGGCACAGCTTTCCTTATTACTCAGCTGGTCCCATTGGACCACAGGGTCACTCAGCCGCATCCTAATGGAGGAACAGGAAGTTCCTGGGCAGGTGTCTGAGACTGCCCAGAGGGCTCATAGTGGGGCACAGCCCTGCTCCTGTTCAGCAGTGGAGCAGGAAGGGAGAGAGTGGCCCCCTCCCTGAGCTGACCTCTTTTCCCTGGGGACGACTGGGGCGCCTGCCTCCAAGCCCCAGAGCCCTTCCACCTCCTGAGCTGCCCCGTTGAAGCCCAGGGTCATTCACGCCACCCTCAGTGCCTGGAGGCAGTGAGGTAAGGGGTGGGCCCTTTTGCAAGCTGGTGGGATGTGACAGAGAAGCCACAACGAAGAACAGCCTGGCCCTTCCTCAGATAGCGGGGTTCCCACAGGACCCAGCAATTCAGCTCCTGTGCACACACTCAAGAGGCCTAAAAGCAGGGACTTGGTACGACACACAAGCACATGTCACGGGGTCTTGCTCACATGAGCCAGAGGGTGGGCTCAGCCCTAGTGCCCATTTGGTGACAAATGAATTGCTCTGTACATACGTGAAGAAGTGACATTCTGCCCAATGAGGGACGAGGCTGGGACATACGCTTCCGCCTGGAAGATCCCAGGCACGTCCTGCTGGATGGAAGGAGCCGAGGCAGATGGCCACACACCGTGTGACTCCTTTTATATGAAACACCCGGAAGAGGGGCATCGCGGTGCTGGGAAGTAGGTGGGTGGATCCTGGGGCTGGGGCAGGGGGCGATTGAAGGGCAAAAAAACCGCACCAGAGACAACCACGCAGCCAAGAGATTTATTCGAGGGGGGAGGGCGGGGTCAGAAGAAAGGTGATCAAAGAGAGCACGTGCCGCCATGCTTGGGATTAAATACGGGCTTAAGCTGAGTTGGCCCGTTGCCATTGGTTGACCGGACCCGGTGTTGCGTCTTATTGGAGGCCCGCGTGGCCTTTAAACTTATTGGTCGGTGGGATGGCGTGCTCGCTGTAAGCCTGAGCGGCTCCCAGGAAGGGGCGGGATCCTTTTGGGAAACAGTAACTGGGCATGGGGGCAGGGTTGGGAGGAGAACCCCCTCGGAGAACCGGTTCAATCCATCATTCCCCCCTTTTTGATATTGTTTGGGAATTGGGTGTCGTGTCTTTTCAGCTACTTCCTGCTGTCAAAGGGGGCAACGGATTGCGGGGGGGAGGGGAGGACTGGGCTGACCCGGTTCCAGGGAGAGGAGAATACCCAAAAATCCTGCACCAAACGTGTAGATTTCAGCTGGAGTAAAGTCCACTAGGGTGCCCTGTAGCCATAGGTCTGCCAGCGTGGTTGTCCAGTCTGCAGTTCCCGTGGAAGGGGGGATGAGCCAGCTGTCCATACACAGCGCGTCCAGGAATAAGCACCATCTTTGGTATAGCATTTTGCTGGTAGGTACCTGTGACTCGTTGATGTAATAGCAACAATCTTCTTGGAGAAAAATACAGGTCCCACCTTTTTCGGCTGTCAATAAGTCAAGGGCCCTTCGGTTTTGCGGGGTGACTCCAGCTAGGGATGTGATTTGACACTGCAGAGAGGCAAGGGATTGGGCGGTCTCCTCGATTGTGCTTTGCATTTCGGCCTGGAAGGTCTGAAGTTGTGAAATGCCATATCCCAGGGAGGTTGCATCTAGTCCTGTGCCTAGGAGAGACATTACCAGTGACACCCCAGCTACGACAGGAAGAAAGACTGCCCTTTTTTATCAGGAAGTGGGGGTAGAGAAGGAGGTTGGTTGAGCTAAATATGCCTGACGTCCCTCAGTAAAGGAAAGTAATGTGAGTTGTGGGGCCAAGGTTGTAGGGATACAAGGTGTGTGAGGGGAGTCGTTAATATTTTTATAAAAAGTGCCGTTATACCAATAGAAAACACCGTCCAGAGCCCGTGGGTAAGGCGGTAGGCGTGTTTGATTGCAAATGTGGGAGTGGTTGGGGGAAGGCGCGTAGCAGAGAGGAAAGGTGTCCGTGGAATATAGGGGAACACCAGGGATTGAAAACGTGTTTGGGGCTCCTGCTTGTTGATCTGATGTGGGTGTGTTGTGGACTGCCAGTAAGGATGGGAGAGGAGCTGCGATTAAAGGGGGTTGTTCCAAATTGGCACAGAGAAAGCAGTCAGAGGAAGGGGCGTGAGAGGTGTTTAGAAGATGGAGGCCTTGATTAAGAAAAGAGAACCAGGTGAGGAGAGTAGGGGCTGAGTTAATCTGTGTGTGTAGGACCTGTTCTTCTTGTGAGATTTATGTGATTATTTGGCTGAAGGACTGCTGGGGATCCGTCTTTGTTTCCCGAGAAATGGTAATGGTTTGGGTGGGGTAGTTGTCAAAGTTACTACGATAAACACCTCCAGTGACTGATTGGCCCCAAATAGGGTTGGAGGGGTCCATTATATGAAATATCTTTGTTCCCCCGAGTTCTCCATCTCTGTAAACAAACATGAAAGGGAGTTGGGACGGTGGCTTTGTCCCCCACACCTGTTGTAGGGTATTAATAATGCAGGATCTCCATGGGCAACCATAATTTTGGGGCCACTCATGTTTACAATGCTGCTCTGTTTGTTGATGTGTGAAACATACGAGAAAATGATATTTTTCCGTGGTGGCTAAATGGTTAAACGGGATTAGGACTGTTGAGGCGTTTAAAGGGCACTTTTTTTGTCCCAAAATGTTAGTGTAGGTCTGGTCATTTTGTTTATATGTTTCCTGAATGGTAAATAGGTAATATGGGGACGGGGGAGAAGATCCGGAAGAAATGTGAGAGAGTACGGAACAAAAAGCTAGGGAGAAGAGAATCATGTCCCTTCCGGAATGGTAGGGAGAGTAGGCTGACGGCAGAGTCTGAGCTTAAGTGGGTTAGATGACAAGGGGATGGAGGTAAAATAGGTTTTGGGGGGCTCCTTTGGGGAGGAGTCCGTCGTTGGGCGGGTGGCCGGTTTGAGCCTGGAGATATGAATCCAAGGAGTCAGTTTTCCGGAGGCCTCTCGAAGCTTGGCTGCCCAGGATGTGCATAGCACAACCTGGAGGGGGCCTATCCACTCTGGTGTGAGGGGGTGTATTCCCGAATCCTGAGGGGGACAAAAATATACCCAAGAACTGGGTGTTAGCGGGAATGACGGGGAACGTCTATTCGGATCTGGAAGGAGATAATCTTGATGTTTCCAAAGTTCCTGCCTAATGAAGGAAAGGAGTGGGTGTATAAGGTCTTTTGGCAGCGGGCCCGCATTTGGAGAGAGACCAGGTGGGAGAGCTGGGCGCCCAAACATGATTTCAAAGGGTGAAAGGAGAGACGGTTTTTTTGGAAGAATCCTAAGCCTGAACAGGACTAAGGGAAGCAATTTGGTCCAATCTAGGTGAAGCTCTAAAGAAAGTTTTGTTAGGTCTTGCTTTATGGTTCTGTTGGTTCTTTCTACCTTTCCTGATGACCTAGGATGATACGGAACGTGAAAGTGTCAAGGAATCTTTAGCGTGGACGTTAAGTGTTGTGTGACGTGTGAGATGAATTCGGGCCTGTTATCGGATTGAAAGGATGTGGGCAACCCGAACCGGGATAATTTCAGACACGAGGATAGAAGCGACGGTACTTGCTCTCTTATTTGAGGTTGGGGAGGCCTCCACCCACCCAGAGAAAGTGTCAACCAGGACCAATAAGTATCGCATTTTGCGAACAGTGGGCATGGTAGTAAAGTCGAGCTGCCAGTCTGAGGCCGGAAGGTGTCCCCGAGCTTGGTGGGAGGGAAATGTGCCGGGTTTAAGTGGTGTATTTGGGTTAGTGCGTTGGCAGGCTGTGCAGGTAGAGGTGAGTTGATGTAGGTGTTGTATGTTTTCTGTGGTTAGAGTTAGGAAGGACTTTGCAAAAGCAGTTAATGCCTGAGGGTTGGGGTGAAAAATAGAATGTAAATATGTGAGGATTATATTAATTGAGGGCATTTCTAACCCTGGCTGGGGACTGGGGTGAACTGGGGCTACGAGAGAAGGAGGGGAGGAGGAGAGGGCTGCATCCTTGGCTGCCTTGTCTGCTTTGGTATTCCCTTGGGTTATGGGTGAGTTGTCTGTTTGGTGTGATGGGCAATGTGAAATGCCTATCTGTTTAGGGAGGAGTTTGTGAATTTATTTCGAATTAGTAACTGCTGAGCCCTTTGTAGTCAGAAGTCCCCGTTCCTTCCGTACGGCCGAATGGGATAATAAGATGTGGTAAACATATTTGGAGTCTGTATATATGGAGAGAGGCTGGTCGGCCGCTAGTTCAAAGGCGCGAGTTACTGCAAAGAGTTCTGCCTGCTGGTTGGTTGTGCTGGGTAGGAGAGGCTGTGCTTCTATTATAATAGGGAAACAATAGCATAGCCAGCAAAACGCTGCCCATCCTTGACAAAGGAGGAACCGTCAGTAAACCATATGAGGGAGGGGTTGGGAAGGGGTCCCTCGTGAATATGTGACGGATGTTGAATAATAGTTTCTAAAGTTTCTATGCAGTTATGGGACGGGGGGTCCGCAGAAACCGGAAGCAGAGTGGCTGGGTGTAGGGCAGAACAGGGCTGAAAGGACACAGAGGAGTCATGGAGGAAAGACACCAATAGGGAAAGTATACGGCAAGGGGGAAGGGTCTGAAGAGCCTTATAGGTGAGTAGGTCCCTGAAGTGATATGGTGACGCGATAGAAATGTGTGCACCAAAAGTTAACTTTTTTGATTCTTGTAAGAGTACTGTAGGCTGCCGCAAGGGCACGAAGGCAAGGTGCCCAGCCCCGGACGGTTGGATCAAGCTGTTTGGAAAGGTATGCCACAGGGGCAAAGGTGGAAGCCTTAAACTGTCCCAGGACTCCTAGCGCCAGACCTGAGTTTTCATGAACATAGAGTGTGAAGGGCTGCTGTAAATTGGGAAGATGAAGGGCCGGGGCTTGAGTCAGCGCCTGCTGTAAGGTCTTGAAAGGTGTATGTATGTTGTCTGGGGGGTCATGTACAGGCCCCTTGGCAGCCTCATATAGAGGTTTTGCCAAGAGGAAAAAATTAGGGATCCATGCCCGGAAGTATCCGGCCAGTCCCAAAAAGGAGAGAATCTCGTCTTTGGTTTTGGGGCATGGGAGGGACTCAATGAGGGATTTTTGGTTTAACGTAATGGCTTTTAATTGATGGGAAATCTGGATTCCTAAATAGAGTACCTGGGTCTGGGCTAATTGTACCTTTTGGGGAGACACTCTGTACCCCCGAGAAGCGAGGAAATTTAGGAGAGTATAGCTATCCGAATGTGACACTGAGAGGGAGGGGCTGGACAGAAGAAGATCATCGACATACTGTAGGGGAATAGAGGATGTAAACTTTAGGTCTTGAAGGTCCTTTGCTAGAGTTTGGCCAAATATGTGTGGGCTTTCTCTAAACCCCTGAGGTAGGACAGTCCAGGTCAGCTGTTGGGACTGCTGTGTGTCTGGATCTGTCCATGTGAATGCAAACAGGTCCTGAGAGCCTGGGTCTAAGGGAATCATATAGAAAGCATCTTTAAGGTCAATGACAGAAAAGTGGGTGGCCATTGACGGTATGCGGGAGAGAAGAGTGTACAGGTTGGGAACCAGGGGGTGGATGTGTTTTACCGTCGTGTTGATGAGGCGGAGGTCTTGGACCAGGTGAAAGGACCCATTAGTATTGGTGTATTGTATGGAGAGTGGGCAGGTCTAAGAAAGCCCTTACGAAGGAGGTCTATGATGAGAGGTTGAAGGCCCCTTAGGCTAGTGGTCGGAAGCGGATATTGAGGTTTGTTGGGAAAGTTGTAGGGGTCCCTTAGGTGAACCTGAACAGGAGGACAATGTGCTAGGGAGGGAGTTTGAGTGTCCCAAACCTCAGGAGTGACCAGATGCTCGGGAACCAGGGGTGACGGATTATTTTCCCTCTGTTCATTTTCTGAGACTGTGAGAAGAAGAATAGTTTTAGGGGAGGAAATGGGAGTAGAGGGGCTGGGGAGCAGGATAACAGAGGCCTGTAATTTGGCCAAAATGTCTCTCCCTAGCAAGGGGATGGGGCAATGGGGTAAAATTAAAAATTGATGAGTGAATAAGTAGTGATGTAGGCGGCAGGATAAGATAGACGTCTTATGGGGGCGAAAGGCTTTACCATCTATCCCTTGTATGGTGGAGGTAGAGGGAGAGGTGAGTCCCCAGAACTCCCTTAAGACTGAGAACGTGGCGCCTGTATCCAACAAGAACTTAATGGGGCGGCCATCCACGTGAAGAGTAACCCGGGGCTCCTGTGAGACTATGTCAATGGCCAAAGTGGAAGACCCCGGGCCCCGTCAATCCTCCGCCGCCCAGCCCAGTAAGGGTGGCAGTGGCCCGCCTCCCCTTCGGGAAGTGGGGCAATCGCCAGCCCAGTGTCCGTGCTGAGAGCATTTTGGGCACGGGTGTGAGGGCGGCAGGTAGTATGGGCATTCTGATGCTCAGTGTCCCTTCAGGTCACATTTGGGACATGGCCGGGATGGGGGTCTTGGGGTTGGACATGCCTTGGCCCAGTGGCCTTCCTTGCCATATTTAAAACAAGGTAGGAGAGCGGAGGGAGAGCTGGGCTGGTCCTGGGGAGAGCCTGGCACGTCTCCTTCCTGGGGCTTAAAGATGTCTGCTCTGTGAGCAAGGTTCCTGTCCCTGACACAGTGCAGGTTTCTGGAAAGTGGTGTCGAAAACATTCTATAAGTAAATCACACATGAAACGATGGAGAACTTAGTATTTAATGGACTCACCTTTTGTGAAAAAGAAAGAACCCACTTGTGAAGCAGATTCCCAGTCCCCAGAGCATCCACTCTGCCATGGACATGCCCTGCCACACGTAAGGACCTCGACCTTGGGCGCATGGAGAGTCCTTGGGCTTCAGTCTGCTTGTTCATAAAGCGCGGTCTCCTTCCCCACCTCAGTGTGCTGAGGATACTGTGAGATTGTAGGTTGTGGTGAGCACTGTTTCTGTGAACATCCCGCTTCCCCTGGACTAGAGCACCTGACACAGCGTCAGGACTCCCTGCTTTCCTGGCACCGTGGGTAAGAACGCCCCACTTACAGGTAGGTGAGAGTGCACTTGCTACAAGTGGCGACTGACCCACATTCGAGCTGTCTGGGAGTTGTCTCCCTGCAGTAAGCGAGTCTGGGTGGGAACACAGAAGCTGCACCAGCAAGATGGGGCTCAGCCATGGGGCCCTGGCTCAGAATACACTTCCTACCTGTAATTGGAGTACCAAATTAACACAATGGAACAAAACTGATATTTAAAACTATAATTCAAGCAACATAAGAAAAGCCAATTCTGCACATTGAAAGATGCCTCTGAGGTATCCAAGAAAATCAACTTGGAATATTAAAATAAAATATGAAATTGTAGGATGCAGCCAAAGCTGCCCTTAGGGGAAAATGTATTGCTTTAGTATCTACATTCAACATAAAGAAAAGTTTAAAATCAATTATCTTTGCTTCTACTTTAAGTAACTAGTAAAAGAAGATCAAATTAAGTTCAAAGTAAGTAGGGAAAAAAGAAGTGATAAAAATAGTAGGGAACTTAATGAAATATAAAACAACAGAAAAAATGCACAAAGCCAATTATGTGTTTTTTGTAAGCTTAGTAAAACTGAAATGTCTTTAACAAGCACAATGACAAGACAAAAACCAAACCAAACAAGCCCCCTGTGTCAGGATGTACAGAGAGAGCTCCCCACATGTCCTTCAGTCACTGAACAGATAGCAGGAGCGATCCCCCAGCAGCTTCAGGCTGCTACATTTGACAATGTAGATAAAATGGGCCCCATCCTTGAAAGACTGAAGTTACCAACTTAAACTCAAGAGAAGCGGAAATTTGAATAGCCCCCTATCTGTCAAAGACAGTAAATTCATAATTAAACAACTTCTTACAAAGAAAATTTCAGGCCCAAATGACCTGACTAGTGAATCCCATCCAGTGTGAGGGGAGAATGAACATTTAGCCTACAAAGACGCTTTCATGAATTAGAAAGGCCCCATCACTTCCTGAACTAGTTTACAAGGCTACAGTAACCAGGATTCAAGAACCAGAGAAATACGTTCCAAGAAAAGAAACTGACAGATCAATATCCTTGGTGAACAGAAAGTCATGAGCAAAACATGAGTATGTCAGATTCAGCAATAGGTACCAAGAATGACATGCCACCATCAACTGGGTGTGTCCTCCAGCACCTCCTGCTGAGCACGAGAAAGTCAACACAGGTAGCTCAGGCAGGAAGGGGTTAAAGAAGAATGAGACAGCCATTTCTATAGAGGCAAATACACCACTTGATGCACTCTAACACCTAGTTATCATTTTTAAAGTCTCTTAGCGAACAAGGAAGAGCAGTACATTTCTCACCCAGGTAGGCGCTCTTACCACTTCTATCAATACTGCGCCAGACTCCAGCACAGTAAGACAGGAACACAAACAAGGCGCAGACTCAGAATAAAGTGAAAGGCAGCGTGAAAGGAGCCGGACACCAGGAGTTTACGCCAAACCATTCCATCTGCATGAGAGTCGTGAGCAGGCAAGACTAAACTACGCTGGGAAAATTGGGTTTGTGGGTGGTGGGGGGAATGCTTAGCAAAGAGCAAGGTGGAGCCTCCTCTTCGAGCCATGGGGAGAGCCCTTTCCAGATGAACGGTGGCTGCAGCGGGCTTGGGGAGAGCGGACAAGAGGTGAAGTACTTGGGAGACTGCCAGGCTTCCAGTTGGCAGAAGTTGGCCTCAAGCCCTGCAGGCCAGGCCCCGGCTGCCCGGTGGCTCTTCTCAGATGTCCTGAGAGCTCCCCACTTGGTGCAGGCTCATTGTCCCTTTCCCTCTTGGGTTCCAGACTCCTCGCCAGGGCTTTCTAGTAGGAAGTCCTCAGTTTTCCCTGGGCTGGGGCCTCTCTGTTTTCCCACACTGGGCCACCCAGCAGCTGCCACCGCACTCAGAGCTGTGGGTCTTCTGCCACCCTCAGCCCCAGCCCCGGCTGGTGGGGTGGTGTTCAGCTCCCAGGGCTCCCCTCTGCAGCTTGGGTCCCTATTTGCCTCCTGGACTATGGCCAGCTGCTCTGGTAGACAGGTAGGGACACGCCTGGCCGGCGGCTCCTTGTTCCCTTTCTCTCGGTGCTCTCTCCTTTCTGACTCCAGGTCTGGACACAGCGGGGTGGGACGGGTGTATCCTGGAGGCTCTGAGCACGCAGAGTCGTCTCCTCCAGCACCGTGCCGGAGGGCAGCGGACCAGGAGCTTCCTGTGGACATGGACCTCGCTGGCAGGAGACCCAAGGGTCAGGGCCTCGTGGGAACGTGAGCTCACCAAGAGGGCTGAGCACCCTTTCCTCAGCCAAAGCGCACCTGCGGCTCTCCCGCTGTGTCTGGAGTGGCAGCCAGGCCACTCGGCCCAGAAAGGACAACGCTGTGGGCTGGATCCTGTCCTCTCAAATTTGTCACCAAGCCCTGAGCCCACATGTCAGAATCTGGAGGCAGGGTTTTAGGGAGGTAACTAAGGTTAGCTGAGGTCATAAGGGTGGACTGGGGTCCTGGTAAGAGAAGGAAGGACACTATGGACACACGTGCACAGAGGACTGTCCTGGGAGGACACTGGGAGAGGCGCATCTGCA
Organism: Glis glis; assembly: GCA_004027185.1. Classification (NCBI taxonomy): domain Eukaryota; kingdom Metazoa; phylum Chordata; class Mammalia; order Rodentia; family Gliridae; genus Glis; species Glis glis. The sequence continues at coordinate 74,396 of PVJS01003547.1, forward strand.
AGCCCAGGACACAGGTCTGGCGGGGTGGGGGGAGCCAGCCCATCGCTTCTGGGCCTGGGAGACAGACACGTGCTGCTCAAGCTGCCCAGGCTGTGTGTTCTAGTGTGGCAGCCTGGCAGACCAAGCCAGATGGTGACAAAGGGTGGTGACTCTGAGGGGTGTGGGGCCTTGGGGTGGATGCAGGAGGCTTCTGGCCAGGCAGGGTGGCATCAGTGAGCTGGCTAGTGTCCAGTTCTCTGTTTCCATTCGTGGTCTAGATGGTGGTCAGTAGGGAGCTGACCTCCTACAGCGAAGCCCTCCCTCCTCTCCTGGCTTGGAAGTAGAAGGCACGGAGCTCACAGCGGATGTGGGGACCTGGAGCCTTGGCTCTGGCAACAGGGATGCCCTGCACCCAGCGTCCTTCCTCCCTGGGGACGTTGGCAAAGGCAGCGAGTGTGCAGATGGGCTGGAAGACTGGAGGCCCAGGCAGGCTTTCCTGAGCAGCCTCGCTGGCAAGAGGGCCGGCTGCTGGGTGACCACTGGCT
>PVJS01003548.1:0-12574 GCA_004027185.1 Glis glis
TCACGAAGTTACAGAGGGCCTCACTAAGGAGAGAGAGAGAGAGAGAGAGAGAGAGAGAGAGAGAGAGGGAGAAAGAGCAAGAGAGCTGAGGCTGGCCGCGAACCCGGATCCTCCGGTCTCTGCCTCCCAAAGTACTGGGATTACAAGCGTGCACTACCACGCCCGGCCTCCATCAATGCTTTAACACACAAATTTAAGATCTTTATAGTTATAAGCAACATAATACCAGAGAACATTACCAGTGAAATGTCACTCTAGAAGGTCTCACATGTGACTTTGTCACAACCAGCGGCATCCAAAGAAACTACATGTATATTCATGCTAAGACCTTTGACCTTTCAACCCTAGCATGAGCTCTGTGAGAACAGAGAGCTTGTCTTGTTTGATTTTGAAATCCTATCACAATGCCTGCAAGTGCAGTGAGATGACGAAAAAATATAAACTGAAATCATACTTTCAGAGCTGTACACGTATGACACAAATAAACATAGCTCCGTAAATGTACATTAGGGCAAGATGAAGAAGTAGCATGTTCTCCTCTTTCTCTTCTTGCCATAGACTGTCCTGGTTTATGCCTCCTGCCCTAGCAGCTTGTCTGATTGGAGCTGCCTTTCATACGGTGCTGGGTTGAACAGTGAATGTTAGGGGCACTCTACTGCTAAAGGACATTCCCTTAATGAGCAGCAGAGCTGGAGGACCGAGTGCTTCCCTGATCAGAGAGCTTGCTTGGTGTCACTGAATTTCACTTTGAAGACCCATGAGGAGATAACTCTTTTGACCTTTGAGTGTTTTTATACCATTAAAGCAAGTAACAGTCAGGAAGTTGTTAATCCCTAACTAACAGAACATCCTTGGCTCTGTCAACATTCTCGATTTTATTGATGAGAAGTGAGCCATGGGAAGAAAGAGTGACTTACCCAAGGTCACCCCAAGTCTGAATCAGCCATATGAGAGGAGGCTGTTGGAGCTCCAACTTCTCTCTTTTGATTAATTCCCTAAACTGCACAATCATTAATCTGCAGCGAAATCTCCAATGCAGTGAGGTTGGAAAAACTGTAATCATTCAGTAAATGTCTTTACAAACTGCAGGCAGTAATAATCTATTTCCAATTGTATGAACAAAATCACAAGCATACCCTTGGGTCATATTTTTAATGGGTATAAATTTCACAGTTAATAATATTGCAGTTACACTAACAGTCTCTGTTCAGAGCTAATGTATTGGTCCTAAACTTTCAGAAGGTAAAGGGAAATATTTATAAAATAGATGAATTTAATATAAACATTAAATCCTTCAGGTAATTAAAAGCAAAGCTTGTTATATTTTAATATTTCATGTCTAAATTTCCTACTAAATTTAGGTTTAGATAAGATTGTTTAGATAAGATTGTAGTGGATTAACATCTTGGAATATAGCAGAAAATCCTGAAGGCACTAATGAAGTGACTCTCTATAGCAACAGAAACAAAAGCTGATGAAAACAAATTTCAGAGATTATGTCTAAGTCCTATATGAAAAAAATGACTACTGTTTGCATAAAGGAGAGGCCCAGTACTATATATTATAGATATGTCATCCCACATTAATTTATAAACACACTGTTAGGTCAGTTAACGTCCCATTTGTATCTTGTGGGGGTGGTAAGACAATATACAAAGTTCATTTGGAGGAATAAATTTTACAAGACTAATCAAGAAAGCTTTTATAAAGTATAAATAAACTAAAATAATAAAAACAGTATTTTGTTGGAACAGACTAATGGAATAAAACTGAAAGCTCAGAAATAGGCATAGGTATATATGAGTATTTAACACACGATAAATACAAGGGTGGAGGAATTAGTGGATAACGTGAGAGCTGGCTAGATTCATACCTCACAACAAATGGCAAATAAACTTGGGGTGGTTTGAACATTTCAATGTAAGAAAATAAAAAGAAAATGTGTGGAGAAGGCTTTTCTATATATGACTTCAAAGACAGAATAATAAGAAAGACAGACGATCACATAAAAATTAATAATCACTAAAATAAGTATGTATTAAGAATACCAATTGTTTTAGTATTTATATTATAACCGCTTAAATTTATCATTTATCTTTTAATACATTTAGTTTCTTTTGATACACACAAAAAATTTAAAGCTAGGCATGGTAGCGCGCTCCTATAATCCCAGTACTTGGGAGGCTGAGACAGAAAGATCACAGGTTTAAGACCAGCCTCAGCAATTTAGTTAGGCTCTCAGCAACTTGGCAAGACCCTGATTCCAAGTAAAAAATTAAAAGGGCTGGGAGTGTAGCTTGGAGGCAGAATATCCCTAGGTTTAATCCCCAGCAACACACACACACACACACACACACACACACACACACACACACAACTGTAAGAAATTAAAAAATAGGAATTTTTTGAGTTTCTTTCTGTGTTTTTGGCCTAGAAATGACTTTCTTAACCCCAAACCAGACTGATTTTCACTTTTTTTTAGAATTCTTTCATTGTTTCTTATTTTATGTTAATTAAGTCAATGAGAGGTCAAAACATGGTTCTGTCCCTTATTCACTGTTGGATTTGGGGATGTTGCTTAACCTCTGCGAGTCTCAGTCTCATTTTCCTGAAAAACCAATTAGCATTGCTGTGGCAATGAAAAGAAATAACTTATTCAAAGCATTTACCATACTAGAACCTGATAAATAGGAAGTATTGATAAGTGGTAGCTATTATTTATAATGCTATCATACATATTGGATTTCTGAATTTCACTGGAATATTTCATGACTAACAACTTACAATAATGGTATCATCTCTTGATTTTAAAATATATTTCATTGAGACAGGAGGATCACAGGTTCCAGGCTAGCCGCAGCAACTCAGAAAGCCCCTCAGCAACTTAGCGAGACCCTGTTTTCAGAAATAAAACAGGGCTGGGCTTGTAGGTCCGAGGTAGAATGCCTCTGAGTTCAAACCCTGGTATCAAAATTTATATGTATATTTTAATATAACATATTTTAAATATACAGAGAAGAAATATTTATATATATATTTCCACATGATTTAGTTAATGCTATTATATTTATTAAATTATTATTATTATTTTTTTTTGCAGAACTGGGGATTGAACCCTGGGACTTTCTACCTCTGAGGTATACCCCCAGCCCTATTTTTTATTCTGTATTTTGAAGCAAGGTCTCACTAAGTTGCAGAGGGCCTCACTAAGTAGCTGAGGCTGGCCGCGAACCCGCGATCCTCCAGTCTCAGCCTCCCAAGTACTGGGATTACAAGCACGCACCACCACACCCAGTTTATTAAATTATTTTAAACTACAATATATGAAAATCAGAAAAATAATCTTAGTTCTTTGAAGACTACCCAGTTATATACATCATCCTACAGTTTCTTTTCTTTTCTTGAGATGGTGTCTCACTATGTTGCCTAGACTGGCCGGAACTCCTGGGCTCAAGCCATTCTCTCGCCTTGGTCTATTGAGTAGCTGGGACTACAGGGACACACCACCGAGCCAGCTACAATCTGGTTTTTTAAAATTGCAGTCAGAAGTTATCAGATGGCCAAGTAACAGTGTAACACAAGAATATTAAAGGCTTTCTCAACACACCAGAACCTCTGAGATTATTTATGAGCTTGGAATGCAGACAGGATGTCTACCCCTCTTTACCTTACCTCTAACAGGCCATCCTCTGGCAGATCGGTGCAGTGAACAGCATTTTGGATCTTGGTTTTACCAAAGATGGCTCTGAGGGTCCCAGGGCGTAAATGCCGGGCAATTTCCTATTAAACACAAATTCACATAGAGATTTAAGTGAGTCGTACTGTATTAGTAAGAAAACCACTAGCTACATGGAACACTGAAATTCTATTATTTATGAAATACATATTATTCACTGAGGGCACTGATTTGTCCTGAAAACAACATGAACACGTGAAAATTCTGAGCACTGAAACTTTTCAGTTTACTTACACGGCATATTCTGTGGCCCGATGGAGAGTCCCCTGTGATCTATCTGAGAGGGCAAACAAAAGTTCTTTTTCTTCTTCCTTTTTTTTTCTTTGCAGTACTAGGGATTGAACCCAACGGGTGTTCTACCATGAGCTATACCTCCCAAGCCCTTTTAATTTTTATTTTGAATCAGGGTTTTGCTAAATTGTTCAGGCTGGCCTTAAACTTGCAATCCTTCTATCTCAGCCTCCCAAGTCGCTGGGATTATGGGTGCACACCACTGTGACTGGCTATATTTCTTATTGGAATCACACAAATATGACCCAGATCATTACTATGAAAGATTTGTACTTTATAAACACAGTAAAGAGCCTAACAATTTAAAAGGAACAAGTTTGAAAGTATCAATTTTTAAAGATTTTTAAAATATGTTGCAGTTGTATCTGTTTAACACTAGCTCACCTTTAGGGAGGAAAATGGTCATAAATATCCCCGAATTAATGAAGGTTGGGGGTTTTACCAAGGGAAATCAACAAAACAAGAGCAGTACAAGGGAATGATAATAAAAATGGACCAAAAGGGGAAAAAACTTAACTGAATAAGAAAGGAAGAAATGAGGGAGTCGGGGCAATGAGATTCGAGCTCAGCTCATGGATGGGATGGTCACCGAGACAGGTGTGTTAGAGGAAGCGAGCTGGAAAATTAAGACAGGACACTTGAGACTGAGATTACCAGGTGTGGGGAAGAGGGGACTCCAGTGATTTATAAGGACCAGTTTTAAGGTATAACCATGACTACGGTCAGGTTGAGGATGAGACTGTTGGAAGAGGGAGGGAGGACAACAGATTTGGAGGTCAAGGTACTGAGAGAATCACCCTCGCGGATATGGAAATCACAAAGAACTGTGGCAGGGGTGGCTTAAGGTCCAAGGATGCTGAGCAGCATCACTTAAGAACCTCACTGTGATGTATCACTGCGATATGCCAATAAAATAAAAACACATTCACTTATTTAATACAGCCATGTGCCACATAACCCAGACCACATACATGAGTCCATGAGATTATAATCTTGAAGAGGATGAGGAATGTAATGTTTTCGAACAGTGTAATTTTGGTGTTTCAAGATCATAGTCACTTTACAATTCTATTAGGAAGAAAGAATGAATTTGGGGAGAGAATGAAGTTACCTTTAGAATGTAACTCCTGAGAAATGCCTATCACCTCGTGACGCTGTAGCCATCGTGACGTCCTAGCACAGCGTATTGCTCACCTGCTTGTGGTGACGTTGGTGTAAATAGATCTACTCTGCTGCCAGTCATATAAAAGTGTGGCACATAGTATATAATGGTTGATAATAACAATAAAGGACTATGTTACCGGTTATGTGTAGTATACTACTATTACTACTGTACTATTCTTTTTATCCTTATTTTGGAGTATTCCTTTACTTGTTAAAAAGAGAAGTTAGATGTAAAGCAATGCGTCATGCTATAATGCGTCATGCTATAATGCGTCACGTTATACTGGCAGCAGCCTCATCCATCCTGTGTGTAGGCTTGCAACTTGGATCCTTTTTAGAAAGGTACTGATAAAATGATTTTACTTTTGATTATGGTAAAATATTATATATGCAAATGTAAAAATACTGAAATACTAAAAAATATGAAAAGGAAAAGTAAAATACTAAAAGTAAAGTGATCCTTCATATATCATTTAACCTTCATTTTCTGACAAGATTTTCCCTAATTATTTCTAACGGATTCATGTTCATTCTGCCCCTTGAACTCTGTGGTGAAAACCATGCTACCAAACACAACCCCCTCCTTTAAGGAACAGAAATGTCATCAGAAACATAAAGGCAACATGATGTACCAAAATATAATCTCATTTAATATAATAAGTAATTCTTAAAAAGTCACTGCAGTATTCATAAATGATAGGTGATGCTGAGAGAATTAGACTCTTTAAAGAGCAATATTTATTTGTACTGAGAGAGGCAATAGCCTTTCAAACTCCAGAAAATTCCTGGCATATTCATCCCCCTCTACAACCTTGCCTGCTCGGCTCTATCAAGTGTGTAGCTATTTTATAGCACATCATAAGTACTAAAAATTCTACTCAGGTACTCCTGCAGTGGGAGGAAAATTCTGGCTTAAAGAATGACCTCTAAGTCTGAGACATAGAAAAATGCACCAAACAGAACAGTGATTAGGAAAATACTGAAAACAAAGCAGAGAAAGTCGAATTATTTTTTTTTTTCGGTACCAGGGATTGAACCCAGGGGCGTTCTACCTCCACACTACACCCCCGGCCCTATTTTTTTTATACTTTATTTTGAAACCGGGTCTCACGAAGTTGTGGAGGGCCTCACTAGGTAGAGAGAGAGAGAGAGAGAGAGAGAGAGAGAGAGAGCTGAGGCTGGCCGCTAACTCGGATCCTCCGGTCTCTGCCTCCCAAAATAGTGGGATTACAAGCGTGTGCCACCACGCCTGGTGGCTATGTGTATTTTTAAGCACGCCAGTATTTGTTGAAAAGTGGGTCTGTGGGGCGAATATGCCTGGATCAAGAACAAACTGCTGCCACAGTAAAGCATCCTGTCTCGGTCCTTCGCAATCCAGGAGAGAGATGCAAGAGTGAAAACGACCTTCCACTTAAGAAGCAAATTAACCTGGGAAGAGGTTCGTGAAATTTACTAACTATAGAACTTGGAAGGCGTTTGTGATCAAGTAGAGAATACATTCACATAATGAGTACCTATGGTGGATGCTCACAAGGTTACTTGACCAATTCCAGGGAAATTTTAAGTACAGGGGGAAAAGTCTTCCCTAACCTGTAGGATAACCGTATTAGTCACAAGAGAAATAAGTGGGCAAGTGTTGAATGAGAAGCCAGCACAGCTTCAGTCCTGGCGACCCTAAAACAGATGTGAAATAAAAATTTGAAATGTGTTATAATCATTGCCCTCATGTCACAGGCATCGAGGGTGATAAAACATTATCAAAGGCCAGTGATCAAACCAGCAGATATTCACGTTCCCCAGACAGTTCCAGTACTCTTCAACAAGAAGTCATGCAATATTAAACAGTGCACGCTAAGTCCTGGACTCCTTTGGCACTTCAAAAATATCTTCCCGAAACTGCCCTCCGACTGCTTTTTCCATGGCATGCAACTTTGTGCTAACGAATGCAGTTGCTGTTTTACATTTCTGGGAGATAGGTAATATCTGACTAAGTGACAACTAAAACGATAATGAAACACAGGGAAGGAATCTGAAGTAGGAAAGGAAACCAGGGAAGATATCCACAGGCTACTATCTGCTAAGTCTATGGGTCCTTTAGAACCTATGCATAGGATTTAGCAATAGTAACTGCAAAATGAAACTCAACTACTTATTTACTATTAGTCTCACTGAATGAGCCAGCCTAGAGTTCAGGGTGAATATACTTATTTGCCCTGGAGCCTACATGAATTGCTTATATATGAGGAATCATTAAAATATCTGGTTTGTGAATTCTGACAGGCTTCCCCATCTCACTTTTCATTAGGTAGAAATGAGCTCTAATGTAAATTTGTAGAACCTGAAAAGGGTCACAATTAAATGTTATGTCAGCTGAAATATTTCGACAATTCCATTCTGTCTTTTCCATTAGATTTCATTCGGCCCCAGGACATGGCACCACTGCCTCTCACTGAGCTCTTGACCACTTCAGCCAACAGACAGTGGAGAAAGGAAAATGGAGTCTTATTTGAGGCATTGTTCGCAGGTCTTATTTATAGGCATCATTTTAAAATATACAATCATGATCTCCTGGTTCTTCTCTTTCTAAAAGAATTGAGCAAATTTTATTCCTCACTTTAATATAAATTATTTTATATTTTAGCAAAAAACACAAAAACACAGCATTAGCATAGAGGGAAATTACATTACTTTTTGTTAAATATTTCCCCATTTCTTTTCTATCTTTTAAAAATACTACATTATAAGAGATTTAACCTTGGAGGTATACTATTAAGAAACTTTATTCCCCTCCCCAAAAGATTCATTACACGCAGTAAACCCTCTGAATAAAACAAAGAATTACTACCCAATCTTCCTCGACTATCCTAAAGAAACCTATAGGTCAACACTAGGAAACTTCTCTAAAGGAATGAAATCATGAAATAGCTGGGATCTATTTTTGGCGCTTGTAAACACATAGTTCATTGCCAAGTCCCCGCAATACAACTGTTAAAAATAGCTCCTATCAGTCCATTTCTGTCTCTTCTCTACCACCATATTCTCTTGCCTTCCTGATTCTTTAGATTCGTCTCTCGCTGGTCCCATCTGGTCTCCTAGATTCCACTGCTCCTAGTAAACTTGGTCTTCATAAGGCAGTCAGAGTGAGCTTTATAAAACATAAGTTGAATCATATCACTCTCCTACCTAGGACGCTCTGATACTCCAGCCCCCCGCACCCTGAGGTACTGGGGATCAAACCCAGGGACTTGTGCGTGCAGGGCAAACACTCTACCACTGAGTTACGCCGCTAGCTCTGATGCCTGCCTTTTTCAAAGAAAATCCAAAATTCTCAACATGAGCTATAGTCGCGAACAACCTCGCTCACCTCTTCCACTTTACCTGAAATGATCTAGTCACATCAACTTTTTCCAGCTTTACCAAGGCATCAAGCTCTTTCCTACCTCAAGTATGAAAACACATACTGTTCCCCTTGAAAATTCTGGCCCAGAAATTCTTCCTTTCTCAAGAAGTTGATGTTCCTTACAAATGGCTTAGCAAAATAAATCAGGTGTGGTCGACTCTACTCAGTGGCTCTCTCAATCCTTCATTCTACCCTCCTTCTAGGTGGAGGTCAGAAATCTAAATACTACATTCCCCAGACACCCTTTTGGCTCAACTTTTTGAGATGTGGAAGTTCCCAGTGAGACTGGAAGGCAGAAGGGAGCAGAGGCTGTCTTCCTGCGATGCTTGCTGACAGAGGAGATGGGGTTTGGAGGCAGCTCTGACAGCCAGACTCAGGGCCTGTCTCCAGATTCCTGGGTGTGAGAGTAAGTGGTAATAGTGTCAGCAGAGGCTGCAGCAGCGACGCTCAGAGTCTACATGTAGGCATGGTGAGGCACACTTGAGATCAGTAGCTCCTGTGGCAACCCCTGACTTAAGGTCCTACAGTCCTCCCAGTGAGTTTGTAAACACCTGCTTCCTTGTATTAAAAACTCTTTTTAGAAAAATATCTAGGCTGCTTTCTGTTCCCTGATCTGAACCCAGTGATACTCTGAGGTTCCATCTTTCTTCCTCATCTCTACAGAAAGCTATTTCCCTGTTGCTCCCAGCTGGTAAGTACCGTGTACCCCTCACCACTCTGCTGAAATCAATCCTTCCAAAGTAACCTGTAACCAGCTAGTCTTCTAGCTGAAAACTCTTATACAACAGGGAAATTATAGAAGTGCCATCAGAAATAGTGGTGGTCTAACAAACTGATCTTAGTAGAAGTCTATTCAATTTACAAAACAGGACATATATCTTATAAAATTTAAATTTATTTGTCCTTGATAGAAACATAAATCTCAGAAGTTAGTGGAAGACCTGGTATGCATGTTTGGTTGTATGACTTTGAACCTCACTATGATGTATAATTACAACACACCAATAAAAGTGGTTTTAAAAAAGGCCTAGGTTCAGTGTACAAGGCTGAATTAAATGATGTAAAGCCCATAAAGTGTGTAATAGTGTCTGGTTAAATTAGAGGCACTCCACAGTAGATGCAATCATTGTCTTCATGGTATGAGGTGCTTCTATGGTATATGCATTTTTTTTTTTTTTGCAGTACTGGGCATTGAACCCAGGGGCATTCTACCTCCAAGCTACACCTCTAGCCCTTTTTTTATTATTTATTTTGAAACAGGCCCTCACTAAGTTGCGGAGGGCCTCACTAAGTAGCTGAGGCTGGCCGCAAACCCGGGTTCTCCTGTCTCAGCCTCCCAAGTACTGGGATTACAAGCGTGCGCCTGGTGAAAGTTAGCATTTCTGAAACCATCTAATCTTTTCCCATAGTTACTGATGCAGTGTTGTTCAATAGAAACATAATGCAAGCCATATATGCAATTTTGAATTCTCTAGAAGCCACATTAAAATAAAACTAAATTAATTTAAATAACATAATTTAACCCTACATATCCAAAATACCATCATTTAAATAGGAAATATAAAATTAATAATGAGCTATTTTTAATTTTTATTTCATACTAAGTCTTCAAAGTCCTAAGTGTGTATTTTATGTACAATATATCTCAATTAGAACCAGACAGGTGTTCGAGAGCCAAATGTGGGTAAAGTTTACCATATCAGACAGTCAAGACCCAGAGAAGAGCTCTCTTCCACCACCCAGGGATAACTTCTCTGCTACATGCAACTTAGCTGATCCAGCACAGCTGTATCTGCAGTTCTCTCAGACACTAAAGGAGACTTTAGTCTATGCAGGAATATTGCCTTGGGGGAAGTTAATCTAATCTTGCATCTCATGCAGAAGTCCTAAACTATCTTATCCCCTCCCTCCACAGCTGGCATAGCAAATATTTGCCATTATCCTCAGGCCCACCCTTAACTACATCATTCCTCTCAGCAAGCAACTTTGTTTCCTGCTTCACAAAGAAAAAAAAAAGACTATCAAGAGTCATCTCTTGGAAATTACTATTATCAGTCATATATCTATCTCCCTCTCTCTCAACACACACACACATATATATATCATATAGATAGCTATTTAAAACTTCCCTCCACTCCTTCCATTCAGTGCCAAAATAAGAAGTGTTTCTTCTCTTTTTTAATGTGCTTTTATTGGTGCATTATAGTTTCACACCACACTGGAAATTAAGTTGACAGTAACATACACACACACATAGCACTTGGTTTCTTTTCTTTTTAATAGCTACCCCTCCCGTTTCCCTGCCACTCTAAGCCAGGAAACTGCCGCATACTCTATTCCCTTTCTTCTGTATTTTCAACCTTCTCTTTCCAATAGTTTCTCCCTGCATCCTATAAAGATGCTTATGTCTTTCCCATTATTAAAACAACAAAAAAAACCCACAACTTTGCTGTCCCATCTCTTTCCCTCTGTTTCTAGAAGTCTTAATAAGTGACTCTTAATGAGAAATTTCAATTTACTCTTCAACTTTCTGCTCCTAGCTGCTTCTCATAACTTCCTAATTGTCCAGAGATTCTCCCCATTTTGGATTCTCTTCAATATTTAACATTCTGGACCATTCCATTATTCCTGAAGCTTTCCTGTACTCAGCCCGCTTGACGCCATAATCCAGCCTCCTTCGACTGCTCCTTCTCAGGCTCCTGTATCTCCATCCTCTTCCTGCCTAGGAGTCACTCATTATTCTTATCTTCTGGCTCTCCAAGCAGCCTCAACTCACTATTATTCGTGCTTCTTCAGATGACTCTTTAATTCCTAACTTCTGCCTGGCCTTCTTTCTTGAGTTCTAGTCTGGAATATACAACTGCCTAACAAACTTTACCTGGTTATCCTGAGTATTCTTATACTCAACTTGTCCAAAATCCACCCCATTCTCTCCCCATTGTCAACCCCATTGTCCTCCAAACTCCTCCTCCAAAATTCCCTCTCTTCATGAATGGGAACCACTGTTCAACCGAGTGACCTAGGCTTGGGAGTCATCCCGAGACTTCTCTCCCTGCTTGGGCAGCATGTCCAATCTGTTGCCACACCCATGGATTCTATTCCTTCGGCAAAGCATCTGCTCCTTGTTTACCAAGCCCAGCCCTCCTGCTGCAGCTGGTTATATTATCTTGTTTACACTACAGTGTTGCCTTTGCCTCTATCATTAAATTTTTATTCCATTTATTTGTTTACACACTGCCTTACTTTTGTAATCTAAAAACACGAGGACAGGGACTGTGACCTTTATAAATCCAACACACAGAATACTCATGAAAGATTCACTGAGTATCAGGGTTAATGATCTAGTGGAGGAGTGAATGGATGAATGAAATGAATAACATAACAAAATTTATATACTTCATTAGGTTTGTTAATGATCTAGTCGAGAAGCTAGGCCTCTTTGTTACCAATAGTCCACGCTCCTCTGGCTACATTATACTCTTCATAAGTGCCCATTTTAAGGAACACGGAAGTAAACTCTTTTGAAATGTAAGCTATCACCACCTAATTGATCTATTTTGTGAGTTGGTGGTTTTGTATGTCAGATTTTCTCAAGCTAGGGCACACCTGTCTGAGAATAGAATCAAGAACTCTACGCACTAATCCCACAGCTCTGACAGTGACTTGCTCTGTGACCTTGATTGAGGATAATATTACTGTTTATATCACAGATATAAAATGCCATGTGGCAAATTTGTGGGATGTGAGCAACCCACCAGAGTAGCATTATGTTCGTAAGTGCGTGCTCCTGCATGATTTTTTCAGTTGGGCTATTAAGACACATCTGAATTCCCTGAAGAACGATGGAATCTCTGGTGACTATCCAGTGTAGAAAAAACCAATTCACTCCACACATTAGAAATCACATTACAGCAAACGAACTTTCACCTTATTTGTTGGACTTCCCCATTACTATTATCTACTTTTTTTTTTTTTTTGCGGTA
>PVJS01003548.1:12674-37402 GCA_004027185.1 Glis glis
CCTCCGCAACTTCGTGAGACTCGGTTTCAAAATAAAAGTATAAAAAATAGGGCCGGGGGTGTAGCTCGGAGGTAGAACGCCCCTGGGTTCAATCCCTGGTACCGCAAAAAAAAAAAAAAAAAAGCATTCTATTTCCTCATTTTCTTCTAGATTATCTATTTCTGCTTTTTCCTGCCAAGGCAGTGTTCAGAATGCATTATAAAAATCTGATCTTTCAGCCGAGCGTGGTGGCGCACACTTGTAAATCCCAGTACTTTGGGAGGCAGAGACCAGAGGATCCGGGTTCACGGCCAGACTCAGCTCACACGCGTGCGCTCTCTCTCTCTCTCCCTGTCTCTCTCTCTCTGTCTCCCTCCTTCTCTATCTCCCTGTCTCTCTCTCTCTCTCTACCTAGTGAGGCCCTCTGCAACTTCGTGAGACCCGGTTTCAAAATAAAGTATAAAAAAATAGGGCCGGGGGTGTAGCGCGGAGGTAGAACGCCCCTGCGTTCAACCCCCAGTACCACACACACACAAAAAAAAATCTGATTTTTCTCTTACACTAGTGTAATGAACTAATCTTTTTTAAAAAATTATAACTTCAAACTTCAACTAATCTGTGTAGTTGAGTATTTAGAAAGCCACAGGAAAAGCAATTTCAAAACTGTCATTCGATAGTCATTGGAATGAATGCTGGGCAACTTCAGTCCTGGTCTTCTGAAAGCACCCCAAATACAGCATGTCCCAAATCAAACCAATTCTCTTCCCCTGATATTCCCCTCCCTGTCACCCACCACTTCAACTTCTTTTCTTTGATTCCTACTGGCATCACTATTGTCCCAAATGTTCAGGCTAGATAATATGGGACTATTTCCAACTATCTCATTCAATACCTACAACCAATGGATCATTAGCTAATGTATCTCATTGTTAATCTATCCTTTCATTTATTCAGTAATTATATATATATATTTATTTATTCAGTAATTATATATATACATTTATTCAGTAATTATATATATATATATATATATATATATATATATATAATATGTGAGGTGCTGGTGCTATAGATAAGGAAATGATTGATAAAATGGTAATTTTATTCTAAGAGGTCACACTCTTATAAGAAGTCAGATAGGTAAATAAACAGCCAGGGATGTGGTGGTAATTGTTTATCAGCCAGCTATATGAAAACCAGAAAACAATAAAAAACTCATTTTAATTGTTTACCCATTTTCATGGTGTAAACACTCCCACTAGGGCAGGATGCAGAGTTGAGAAGTCATGCTAACAACTGTATCCCACTAGCTGGTGCAAGCTGACTCCAACACACCACTATAAAAGTCCCCCGATGTGACCAGACCTATACTATATCCATGGAAAGTACTGCGGGAGCAGGCAGGAGGGAACTTGAGGGTGCCTGGGCAGGTTTCCAAGGATCCTCTCCTTCCTGCCAGCTTCTTTCTGCTCTTCTCAGCTACTCCCTCAGTTGAGCAGGATGACACTGGAGTCAGCATGATACAGTTCCTCCCTGATGCAAGCACGGTCGATGGCTCCCCATCCATGGCTCCCACCCAAACTTACAGCATGATAACCTAAGGAACTTCTCAATCTTGCCCTGAGGCATTCTTTTAGTCTTATTCCCTCACACATTTCCATGTGGTTTATGGTTTAGACAATTTTTAGAAGTGAAAAAGGGCTGATGAAAGTGAAACAAAGCTTTGTGAGTGGACCCAGGATCAAGAATAAGACTCACATACATTTGCTATAACAGTCCACCTCTTTATACAATGTGCATCGAGTCCCGTATCTTCTCTGTGATAACTGAAATCCTTGTCAAACACAATGGGGCAGAGAGGCTCATCGATACATCCGCATTTTGCCATAATTTATTCATGCTACTCCTTCTTCTACCATGTTTTTCCATCTCTTCTCTGGTCATTAAGACTCTAGCAAGTGACCTCCATGAAGAATGTCTAAGTCTCCAGCAGGATTTAATAACTGTGTTACAATGGGTCCTTAAGGACATAGATTTACATTGTAAATGAAATTTTATGTTGTAAGTCTAAGAGCACAGATAATATCTGTCTTGTTCTTTGTTGTATCCTGAATGCCAAGAACAAGTATATAATAGGGTTTTGGTTAATATTTAGTAAGCATATAAAAACTTAACTGTGACTCTCTTCCTACAGTTGATAAATCCATTCACAATGGGGAAGTGTCTTATTCATCTGAGTATCTCTTAGAATATTCAATACATCTCAGATAAAGAGGTGCTTAATGTTGGCATTGCATTGAATCTTCTCTAGACATTTTAACTTTTTTAAGTATTAAAAAACCATGCATTATGATTCATGAAGTATATATTATTTCTAACACTATATAAAAAGTAAAAATGCACCAAACAGACTGAATTGCAAAAGGGGCAAAGATGAACCCTGGCCAATACTGGAAACAACCAGAATTTACACTGGGGAACGTCAATAAAATTAGAATATTTCTACCGTATAAGGAAGAGTCCTGACCACTTCTCCAATTGTTGCTTTCAGATGCTACTTTACCAGGTAGAGGGCTGAAATCTGAGACTTATACAAATAACAAAAGAGCAGCACACACAAGACCCCAGGCTCATTTTGCAGCCCTCATCTGGGCAGGCTTCATAGGAATCCAGAGGCTAAGGATCTGAATAGTCTAGTGTTCTGAGTGGTTGGATATGTGCTATATATTTTTTACTCATTTAAAAGTTTTATTGATTCTACACCCTCTACAGCGGATTAATTCATTCAATACCTGAAAGTGCACTTTCTAACAAATGCATCTTGGAGAACACATAGAATTGTCCTTCAAGGACAACTGTATTTTACTGATTTTTGTTCTGCTTTGCTTGACTGTGTGTTTTATGGCAGGAGGTGAGCACCTGATCACACCTGTTTGTTTTTAAATTTCAGGCTGGAACAATGCAGACATGATCTATGCTGGAGAGATCCATGCTAGGAATGCAATCGGTCAGTCACTTCTATGCTGGTTCCTGGAATCAGGCAGGTCCTGCCAGTGGGTGTTTCCTCCTGGGCCCGCTTCATTAGGGGGGTCCCTCCACTCAGCTGGATGCCCATGTGGCTTTCAGTCTCCACAAGAAGCACATCTGGCTCAGCCAAAAGGAAGCATGCCACCCTGTACTTCCTGGGGACACACAGTAATCGCACTGCGGCTTCTCCCAAGGAACTTAACCTTGAACTTACTGCCACCTAATACTCATTGAAACCTCGATCCAGAGAAGAATCTGTGTGGAAGATTGCTGAAAGGAAATAAACCAGATGCATTGTTTCTTTTAGAACTATATTTCTTCACTACACAGCTGGAGGATCAGGTCACTGTGACTTCTCTACACTAGGGTGGTGCCGTCGCTGGTTAGAAGGACTGGCCTGAGAAACTGGCTTTAGAGGACACAGAAGGCTGGATCACACAGTGTGCTCTTTGGAGATCCATGGAGGAATTTTCTCTTAGATCTTAGGAATAGCTGGGCTTTTTTGTGAGCAACTCATTCATCTCATGGACACTGTGAGTCATATAATTTGACTGTATGGACGTTTAAAGCTGAATCACGATGCCCCCTCTCCTCCTGCGGTAACAGAAGGATAGAACTTCACAGGTGCGTGTGTCATTTGGAATCTCATCTACTCTCTGTACGGATTTCCTCGCTCACTACCTATCATATAGAGTTAAATTGTGATACAATTATATATGTTAACAGATATTAACGCCAGGTGTGGTGGCGCAGGCTTATAATCCCAGTACTTTGGGAGGCAGAGACCAGAGGATCCGGGTTTGAGGCCAGCCTCAGCTCTCTCTCTCTCTCTCTACTTAGTGAGGCCCTCTGCAACTTCGTGAGACCTGGTTTCAAAATAAAGTATAAAATATAGGGCCGGGGGTTTAGCGAGGAGGTAGAACGCCCCTTGGTTCAATCCCCAGTACCGCAAAAAAAACCCCAAAAAACAAAAAACAAAAAACCCCAGATATTATTATTTACATTATTATTTATTTTTAATATACTTTTACTGGTGCATTGTAGTGTTAACAGATATTTTAACTACAACAGTAACACACAACTACAGGTACTTCTGTGGCAGGTACTCTAACAACAAATGTGTAAAAAATCACAGAACTGCCATTTTATGCATTCAATATCTCAATTTTTGAAATGCTTATTTACTTTTATAAAGCTACTTAAACTAATGAAATACTTCTATAACCATTCACATTACTTATTTAATAAGCTGTACTATAGCAAGTCCCATTTTTAAATCAGTGCTACAGCACATTGGGTTTATGTAATTTGGCTATTTTAGAAATATAACCACTTTTATATTGGATTCTGCTTTTAAAACATGATATAAAGAGATTTGGCATACAGCAAATTAATAGACTGTCAAAATTTATTAGTTCAAGAACTCCTTAGACCAAGACAGTTAATGGGCTTTCCTTTTCTTATATTCTTCTTGGTTGACTTGACTCAGATTATAGTACATTAACCAAATAGAATTTTCTGCATAAGGGGAAAAAAACCTTAAAAGACAAATTCCTGTTTTGGCTAACAGCCATTCATTCTTAATTAAAATTCACGTGTGAGCTGCTTTCTGTACCGCTTGCACAACCTCAGGCCTCAAGCGTGACATGACGTAACAGCACAGTGCATGCTGGGAAGTCAGGGTCACATATGCTGCTGGGCGCATCGCCTCCTGATTGGCAGCTCCTCAGCTTAATTAGTTCTCCAAATAAGGAGCAGCTCTTTTATATATTCATGTACTTCAGGAACCAACACCGTCGTGCCATTCGAAGAAAATTCAAGGGAAATCATGAAATAACTTAAGTCAAAGTCTATTAAACCAATACGGTAGCTCTTGAAAGGGTAAGATAAAATAAGTTATAAAGGAACATCTTTTATCCTCTTAACCAGCAATTTCACCTCTGGAAATTGATTCTAAGGTAATAATAAAAAACTTATGCAAACATTTATGTATAAGTCTGGTCTCTTCAATGTCCTTGTACACAAACACAAGAAAACACCTATAGTGGGGATGGTTAATTCTCTGCATGCTGGGATACTGTGCAGCTGTTACTCAGCATGTTACAGAAGTGCCTTTAATAATATCAGTGAATAGCACAATATTTCTAATTAAATGAGGATGTTATAAAATGGTAATTATTGTATTATCTTAACATTAATTTTATTCCTTATCATCCTTTTGAACTCAACTTAGGGTTACTAGTTAGGGCTCATTAGGCACGTTAAAATTACAAGCAACTTTATTTTATTCTTTTTGATGTAATGGGGATTAAACCCAGGGCCTTGCGCATGCGAGGCTACCACTGAACTATATCCACAGCCCCTCGTTTTTATTTTTATAATATGCATAAGAAAGACAGTAGTTTGAGGCCAAAATGTTCACAGTGTTCAATCATTCATATGGACTAACTTAAACCTCTGCTCACTTCTTAGCACTATTTGCATGCTGCAGAAAAATGAAGTATTTAGCAAAATTTAAATCTTTTGTCATTTTTCTGAAACAAACAGTATCGTCATCAGGTATTTGCTGAAAGTCTACTAGAGTCTTGTCACTCCAAGTGTGGTCTGTGGACCAGATGCCTCGCATCACCTGGGAGTTTATCACAAATGCAGAATTCCGGGCCCAGCACAGACCAAGTGAATTACAATCTTCAGTTCAGCAAGACCCCCGGGTGCTGCCCATGTACATGAAAGTTTGGGAAACACTGTATCTGAGCATCTTTTCTGGTAGTGGAGATGCCAGAAAGGTGTAGCTCAGGTATAATTCGTGTCTAGACTGGGAGGTGAGGCACACACATAAAAGGTGGCCATACGAGGAGCGAACGTCAGCTGCCAGCTGAGAGGCAGAGGTCATTCATGACAGGAATCTGAAGAAAGGCTAAAGTCACTGACGTTTGGAGCACTTGGTGGTGTCTCACGGGAAAGAGCCCACTCAGGAGATAGTAAAAAGGGACTGTAATATACGCACTCCTCCTCTGCATATGTTTATACTAACAATCCCACACATTTTACATACCTAGAACTCTGGGTAGGGTCACTGCACTGAGAGAAGCTATTTGGTCTGAACAACTTAGCTATGGTTACTTGTAAACAGCATGCTGACCTAGTACCAAGCTCCTGAAGGTCACGGAGTGAGGACCCTGGAGAGAACACAGTGGCTTATCTGCAATGTATTAACCTCTGCCAACACAGACAGGCTTTCCCCAACCTATGTATCTCACTCTGACATTAAATGTGCTGAAGTCGGGTTTTATTTAAAATGTAGGAAAATTCCTTTTCAAAGTACTTCTAAAAGGAATTCTCTTGGAAAATATGGACTTTTATAATATGAACAGCCAATTTCTAAATTATACATACTGTGAGTTAAATTTTGCATTATGTTGGAATTAAGTGCTTTCGAAAAGATCATTCTTGGACTTACCATATAAAAGCAATGATTATTGTTTTATTATCTAGTGTCACTAAACAAAACTCAACATACAAAGGTGAAGGGTGGCATGTGTCTGTGTGGTCACATTCAAGGGCCCCAAAGTCCCTCCCTTTGGCCTTGGAAGTGGTAGGATTGTCTCACCAAGATATAAATAAGATGTCTTACTAACAACATCCGGAGAACACGCGGCTCAGTACTAGTCATGACACCAGTAACTGATCCTGGACTCAAACCTGGCACTGGTGTCGGTGGCTTTTACCTATGGATAGCCTTAAAAAGGAACAGGCTCTGTCACGTCCAAAAATGGTCATTTCTCATGGTCTCAACAAGGTTTAAAAATATTTTCCTTCATCTCCCACAAGCCTGCTGTCTTAGGCAATGCCGCTGAGGCTGACATTTGAGCCTGAGAAGCAGCCCGTGTGGTCTGGGAGATAAAGCCAGACACACGTCCCTGCAGCCTCCTGGGACTGGGAATGCTGCAGCACCAGCTGGCGGCTGTGCCTCCTTCCAGTGCCCCCCTCCCGACCGTGACAGGGGCACGCAAGACCGGAGCTGGCTATTGTAAAGATAGTCAGAACAGGGGAGCCTCTCTATGAATCAAAAGAAAATTGAAAGAAAGAAAAAGGAGTGAAATGCTAAGCTAAGAGATCTTAAAGGAAACAGCCACATCAGGTTAAAAACAGTTAGTGCAGGTGAGGAATGGTAAAAGAATCACAAGTAAGGATTTTTTTTTGCAACAAAAAGAAAGCAAGCCAGGCCATGGTGGCACATGTCTATAATCCCAGTATTTGGAAGGCTAAGACAGGGGGATCGCAGGTTCGAGGACAGCCTCAGCAACTTAGTGATACCTTGTTTTAAAATAAAAAATAAAATAGGACTGGGGTGTATCTCAGAGGTAGAATGCCCCTGGGCTCAATCTCTAGTACCGAGAGAGAGAAAGAGAGAGAGAGAGAGAGAGAGAGAGAGAGAGAGAGAGGTGAACTGGTGAACTTATGTGAGAATCACTCAGGTAAACAATGGAGAAGCAGGAGGCAAGGAGGCTGAGAGGAAGAATGGGGACGTGAAAACCAGCAAAAGGCCGAAATTTAAAAAATAGAGAAGATTTAAAAAAACAAAGGTACACTATGGAAGAAAATGGTTGCCAGTCCCTGTGGGGCCCAGGTGGCGCACGTAGAGGAAAGGCAAGGAGGAAGAAGGCTGGCGTGGGAGTCATGAGGGGCCACCGCCTTTAGCCATCGAAGATGCCGAAGCCAGAGAAGCCACTGAAACCCAAACAAAATTCCAGGAGGAAAAAGGGGGAAATCATCCGATTAAAACACACAGGCAAGGGCGAAAATTCCATGGTGGCAATGTCATGACTATTTATTTATTTATTTATTTATTTATTTATTTATGGTGCTGGGGATTGAACCCAGGGCATCTTATCTCTGAGCTACACCCCAACTCTTTTCATTTTTTATTTTGATACAGGGTCTTACCAAGTTTCTGAGGGCCTGGCTAATTGGCTGAGGCTGGCCTTGAACCTGCGATCCTCCTGTCTCAGCCTCCCATGTACCAGGATTACAGGTGTGTGCCACTGCACCTGGCATGACACGTTATTTAATTGAACTGGGATGTCATAAAACTAATCTTTGGAGGTTGGTGCCTAGAACAGCACCACTCCCACCTACAAAATATCTATCGGTACTGTCATCGCAGAGGGAAGCCATGCTAGAGAAACCAGAGACTAACCCAGCAGACGAATTGTATTCTCAAGTGTTCTGATGCCATTTGCAATGTTTCTTGCAGTGTATATAGTTATATTTTTTAAAAATTATATTCTTGAAGCCGGGTGTGGTGGAGCATGCTTGTAATCCCAGTACTTTGGGAGGCGGAGACCGGAGGATCTGGGTTCGCAGCCAGCCTCAGCCCTCTTTCTCTCTCTCTCTCTCTCTCCTTGTCTCTCTCTCTCTCTCTCTCTCTACCTAGTGAGGCCCTCCGCAACTTCGTGAGACCCTGTTTCAAAATAAAGTATAAAAAAATAGGGCCGGGGGTGTAGCGCGGAGGTAGAATGCCCCTGGGTTCGATCCCCAGTACCGCAAAAAAAGATTATATTCTTGAGATTTTGAATCATAAAAAACAAGGTGAAATCAGAACAGATTTCAATGCTTCTAATGAAGTTAAATACATATGTGAAATTACCAATGCCGACTCAATATCATGTATGGGGAAGGGGAGGGAGTAGGGAGGGAGCCAGGAGGAAGTACTGTGTGCATGCATGTTCCTACCACTCTGAACTGCATTATGATGTGAGACTATAATGCACCAATAAAAGTATATTTAAAAAAGAATGTGTCTGCAAAAATAAAAAAGATGATTTTCTAAAAAAAACATTTTTCAAATAAGCCTCTTATTTGGAAACAATAAAAAATTGCAGAAGCTGGCCTTGAATCTGTGATCCTCCTGTCTCCGCCTCCCAAGTACTGAAGTTACAAGTGTGCACCATCACGCCTGGCTACGCATGTGTTCTTATACACATATTCTTTACCTCTGTTTAACTCAATGGTAATGAACACACACCTAGTTCCCAGACCTTGGCCTCTAAAGGCCATTCTCCATTATTAGAAATGAAGCTCCTCAGAAAAATGAAATGACAAATGCCAGGGTTGGGGCAAGGAAGGAACGAGATGATCTTGAATGTCCTATTGTGCCAGAATAGTGGTGACAGGCTCAGAGGACGAAGAACAAGCTTAAAGGGGCCCCTGCTGGTCAACCTGAAACCAATTCAAGACCAGAGTAAGGAACAACTGAACAGATTACAACTCATTCACTAAAGGAGGAAACTATGACTCCAGACAAATATAAGTGAATCAATTAAAATGTTGATAGTACTTCCCCACAAAATACTTATAAGTTATAAAATGAGCAAGGCTGGACTGGGGTGTAGCTCAGTGGTAGAGTGCTTGCCTAGCATGTGTAAGATTTGAACATGGTAACAAATAAAATACCACTTTGACAATCAAATGAATGGAAATTTTTATTAAAATTTGTAGAGCCTCCCTTTTGTATGTGAAAATGTTTGACTCAATTCAATCTTGCAATGAGGCAAAGGTTTTCAAAATATGAGAGCAGATGAGGGTAGATATACACTTTACAAAAATATTCAGATTCCCTTAAATAAGATCCTTCACATTTTAAATAATGTGACTTACATAAGATGTTTTAGGAACACATTTTTCATGAAACCAAGTATATTTATGTGCCATGGTTTGAATATGGGCAATGTCCTCCAAAGGGCCGTATGTTAAGACTTGGTCTCCAGTATCTTGGGAGCTACTGGGGACCCTCAAGAGGTAAGGCCTAGCCGGGTACGGGATGGAACGCCTGTAGTCCTAGTACTTGGGAGGCTGAAACAGGAGGATTGCAGGTTCAAGACCAGCCTCAGAAACTTAGCAATACCCCCAGCAACTTAGCAAGATACTATTTCAAAATAAAAAATAAAAAGCACTGGGGGTGCAGCTCAGGAGCACAATGCCCCTGGGTTCAATTTCCAGTACAAAAAATGAAAAAGGTGAGGCCTACTGGGAGGTCCTTAGGTCCTGGGAGTCTTGCCCTCAAAGGGGATTGTGGGACCTGGACCTATTCTGGATCTCTCTGCCTTCTGGCTCATGATGTAAGCTGTTCTCTGATACCCACTCCCCACCACTGCCATCTGGTGCCCTCACCAGAGGCCCAAAGCAATGGGCCACCTGATCTTGGACTGAAACCTCCACAATTGTGAACTAGACAAACCCATAACCTAATTGCCTCGAGTATTTCATTATAGTAACACAAATCTGCCCCATCCACTATGTTAGATTATTTTGTCTTGACAGAACCACCAGTCTAAGAGCAAATGGATTCTTCACAATCTTTCCAGACAATTTACTACTGCTTTGGTGACTCTCTGAGTTTCCTGATGGCTCAGCGGGAAAACTACCAACCTACTCATCAGTGAAATTCTTCAGCAGGTGCGACCACAGCCTTCCCAGAGGCAGATGTGGAAGGCGTTTCCTGCCCAGGTGGATTTATTTTCTTCAGGTAATGTCATGCCAAGTGAATGCATCTCTAATTACAAAGACTTATGATATTTTTTTCGTTCTATGCCATTGGTCTCCAAATTTTTTTCAAGCATCCATACTAGTAAAATACATGAATACATCAAAATATGTATATACTTTAATAGATGGGCTCTGATCAGCCCATGCATTATATTTTATTAGAACTTAATCTCTTTCTTATGTTTAGAAAGTAAAATAGAAATTTAGTGTCTATTACCCACTATTCCACCCATCCCCACCACCAGTGGATTCTCTTATGAACCACTGTCCTCTTTGGACACCATTTCTAGAGAGACTGGAAAAAATTCTGTTCCTAAGCCTTGAGCGTTGCCCCCCAGCTACCAGACCATAAAGACGAAGAATCTGCCAACAACACAGACATCAAGGACAAAATGATGTCAATCTGCAACATCCAGTCACAAAGCGACCTGATGGCTTCTGTTGGGCTGACCCTTCAGAATCAATTCACATGATAGCTCCAAATCTTAGAAAAGAATAAAGAAAGAAAGCAGGACCCATTTTGGTAGGTAAAATACATTCAAGCAATGAGCTAGTACCAGATGCGAGGTATAAATGAGAACACAGCCAGCTTATTCATTCATTTATCAAATATTAATTGCATGACATTATGCACCTGGCAGTCTTCCAAGCACTAAGTATATTTACATGTACTAAGGCTAGCTTTTAAGGCGACCCATCCCACACTCATCTCTCCTAGCATTCTCTGCCTTCTCTCCTCTATTTAAGAAAACATATTTCCTTGTGCTTCAGGTATGCATTTCCCATTGAAGCCATGGAAATATTCTTGCTATAGACCATAGAAAATATGCAAATTCCTTCACTGTTTTCTTGTACATGTGTTGAGCTATTCCCATTCTCTCTGTTCCCTGATTTGTCTTTCCGATCCATGTTTACGTTTCTCTTCCTCTAACAAAGTTTTAATTATCTCCAGGTCATATTAATTTCTCCTTAGCTGTACAATACTTCAACATTTGGATTTTACCTGAACTATCAATATGTTGGTCCTTATCTGCACGTTGCTCCATACGTCTAAGCACTTTAAAATATCTTTATGCCGGGCGTGGTGGCGCACACTTGTAATCCCAGTACTTTGGGAGGTAGAGACTGGAGGATCCGGGTTCGCGGCCAACCTCAGCTCTCTCTCTCTCTCTCTCTCTCTCTCTCTCCCTCTCTCTCTCTCTCTCTCTCTCTCTCCCTCTCCCTGTCTCTCTCTCTCTCTCTACCTAGTGAGGCCCTCCGCAACTTCGTGAGACCCGGTTTCAAAATAAAGTATAAAAAAATAGGGCCGGGGGTGTAGCAAGGAGGTAGAACACCCCTGGGTTCAATCCCCGGTACCTCAAAAAAAAAAAAAGATCTTCATGTGTGTACTCTGAGCTCAATGACAACAGGTGCTTTGCTCTCTCCTACCTACAGGAGTTCCACTACTCTATGTATTCATGTATCTGTGTGATGCCACCACAGAGATATTCTTCACATACGGAGCTTTATTTATGTCCTCCCCATGCCAAAGGATAATATCTATTTCTATCATAAAGCTTGCAAAATTTACTTACCTATACAATTTAGCAAGAAGAAATTTAAACAATTTCCACAGTAAATGCTTCTGTCCATTCTGCATTGCCACAAAATAATAGAAATGTTTTTTTCTTGGAATATTACATAAAAATAAGTTATTCAAAATAATATTCTGAGTAAAATGTTTTAACATATTCTCTTTCATATTATTTTGAAAGAACAAACGAAAAATATCAACCTGTTAAAATATTTGGTTAATGGATAACAAAAGCTGGACTAATAGTCTAAATAATAACTTACAGGATCAGCAGGTCCACAGAATTCTCGAAATGTCTTTTCAGGATTATTCTGTTGGATCTCCATTGCTACACAAGGGCCAGAATACATTTCTGTCACCATCTCCTATGACATAGAATATAAAAGAATACAAAGTAATCAATAATGTAATAATATTTTACCCCTCCTTTTTAAAATGTGCCACTATCCCACTAATCTCAAAATGCTGAAGATACCTTGGCCTTCTTTCCCACTTATATCCCACACACCAGCAGTTCCCAAATTCTGTCCATTTTTCTTGCAAAAATAGTTTCAGATCTGTTCCTGCTTCCCCATTTCTACCATTTTAAGGTAATGCTTTGCCACCTGATACTTTTGTTATTTGAAATTATCTTCTAGTATATCTTCCTTTCAAAGGTCTCTCTCTCTCTCTCTCGTTGAACACAGTGTTGTCAGATTAACATTCCTAAACATAAATAAAAAAAATGTTTGTACTGAAGAACCTTTTAAACACCATAATGCATTCTAGCAATAGTGACCAGATTTATTCTCCCACATTAAACATCTAGAAACCAGACAAAATATCTGCAACCGCAGCTTCAGATGACAAGCACCACAGGAGAATGGGAACAATTGAAGTTAGCTCTATTACTGCTCCGTCTTATTGCCCACGAGAAGTCTCTAGACAGGAGGGACAGACACGGAACAGGTGGAGAAAGCACAGTAGAGCCAACGTTCTCACTGCGTCCAAGAGACAAAGACTGAGGTTCAGGAAGGGCTGTGCACCACTAGTGCCCCACAGCAGTTGGCCTAAATTACTCCAAAGATATGAGATATTCTATACCCATCCTACAAGCCTACAAGGGAGCCTCAAAAAGGTCCAACTGGACCTTTGTTCTGGATGCCGGAACAAAGTCCAACACTGTAAAGGAATACAACAATCTTCACCATGTAACATTACAAATTTCACAGTCTCCAACACCTATTAAAATTACAATTACCAGATATTCAAAGTAGGAAGTATGAACCATCACCAGAAGAAAACTCAATAAATAGACATAGTCCCAGCAATGACAGGAACGATGTAGTGATTAACAGAATGTTAAAACAGCTCTTATAAATAAGCTCCCATGCCCAAATTATAAAGGAGAATATGGAGATTGAAAAATATGCTGAGGAGAAAAATCGAAGAGATTAAAAAGACTCAAAGGGAACGTCCAGAGATGATATCAATGACGTATACTGAAAAATCCACTGGACGGGGTGGATCGGGTAAGATACTGAGGAAGAGCAATGAATTTGAAGACAGGCAGTAGAAACTGCTCAGAAACAAGCATGGAAATAAAGAAGAATGAAGAAAAATTAAAAAGAAAAAGCTCTGTGGCACTATGTCAAGCTATCTAATATACGTGTAATTACAGTCCTAGAAGAAAAGTTGATGAACAGAAAAATATTTCAGGAAATAATTGCTAAAATATTTCCAAATTTTCTGAAAACCATAAATGCACAAATTCAACAAAATCAAGGAGAATAAAGGTAGAGAAAGGGACAGTAGAATGCATCATAATCAAATTAGCCAAAAACAAGGACAAAAAAAAAACCCTTAAAAACAGCCAGGGGCAAAAAGACACATTACATAATGGCAGAACAAAGAGAAAGATGAGAATAACAACAAAGCTGTCAATCTAGAGTCCTAGACCCACGGGAGAAAAGAGTTCTCAAAAACAAAAGAGAAACAGACTTTTCTGACAAACAAGAGCTGAGAGGATTCATCACCAACAGCCCTAGACCCAAGGAATGCTGAAGGAAGTTCTTCAGGAAGAAGGAAAAATACCAGATAAAACTATAGATCTACATCAGGCCGAGAGAGAGAGAGAGAGAGAGAGGGAAATTGTATTTTATATTTACTCACGATAGCAAATGTGAACAAATATGAGACACATTTTTTGGTCTTTTTTAGTTGCTTTAAAAGATTATTAAAGCACAAATATTAAGAGTACATTATAGAGTTTATAACACATGTAGAAATAAAATGTGTGACAAGGAGGGGAAAATAAAAGTGTGCTGGTGTCGGATTTTAACTCTATGGAAAGTGGTGCAGTGAAAATCTTGATAGACCTCGCAGTGTTGGGAACACACAACACATCTTTTTCCTCCCCGTTGAACAGCTGGATGTGTGAAGATCAGCAGAGTGTCAGGAGCCAAGTGAGACAGGAAGGCAGTGTGAGATGAGGCCAGACCGTGGAGGCCGTGGAGGCCACGGTGGAGGCTTTGGGGGCTCACGACACACAACACCAGAACAAAACAGCATATTACAGGGCATGTTTATATGTTAACCCTAGCTCTGTCATCTTACCTAATAGAAATGACAGAAATTAAAAGAGGAAGATAAGGACTTCGTAATTAATATGGTTCACATAACCCTAACTCATTAGAATCCCTAAATGTATCCCCCGAAGTCGCTTAGCTATTTCACAAAGGTCATATGTAATTGATTTTTATACAATATTATGGTGAGTCGGATTTTCTGCCTCATGATATTGAAGTGCTGCCTACACTTAAATGCCAAGGCCAAATTCTCAATAGGAGGAGGCATAAACACGTGTTCCAAAAAGAGAAAAATAAATCCTCCCTCCTCTCCCTCCCTCCCTCCCTCCCTTCCTCTCTTCCTTCTTTTCCTTTCTTCCCTACTTTCTTCCTTCTCTTCTTTCTTGGTCTCTGTCTCATCTCTCACTTCACTCTCTTTTAGTGCTGATAACAGATACCATTAAAAATGCAGACACACGGCTGTTGAAGTGCACAAAATGGAGAGACACATGCTGCGTAAAGAGCTCCACCCACAGCATAACTTGTTCCTTAAAAACAGACTCAGATTTCAAGATACCCACAGTTTAAATTAAGAAGCAAACTTTCTAAGCAAAAAAGAACACGTTTGTTTCCTTTCCAGTCCTCTGATGACCTAAGGCAGCTGAATGTGGGATCCTCTGATTTAATTAATATCTCTCCTGACCAGAACATGAACTCCATGAATACAACTTGTGTGCTTTTTTGTTTATCGCTGATTGTGTGGCGAAGTCATGATAACAGTATGGGATGGGAATTACCACCTCTTTATGACTAAAAATTTTGAACCAGGAAATGTAAGTGTAATTGATCAACACAGAACCCACAACCTAAGAATGGAATGAGACTGAAACATCAACAATAGGGGCTCCTGTTTTCTGAGCACTTTCAATGTGTGGGGCTGCTTCACAGGATTTATTTCATTTAATTCTCACAACAATCTCATAAGGTAAGTAACGGCATTGTTCTCATTTTAAAGATGGCTAGCTAAGGCTTTAAAAAGGTGAATAACTTTAAGGCCAAATAGCTGGAAGATTCGGGATTTGAACCTAGTATAAAAGTCTTTAGTTTGATGCAAGTAATATGAGGAAAACCTAAAAGTACAGTTAAGTTACAACACAATATCTGGGGTGACAATGTCAATAAAACTGTCACCTTTTCACATCTTGTATCCTCTACATTTAAGAGAATAATTTCATGCCCTATAGCAATATATCTTAAATTCAGAATAGTGAAATGGAAACACATATGTGACTTTTAAGAAATTTAAAAGCATTAAAGATTATACAATGTTCATAAGAATATCATTTGCTTCAATAAAATATTATTGAGATTAAAACATTCTTTATGCATGGGGAAATATTTCAAGGAGACAGTTTTTCATAGTTTAAATAAAATTTTATATTATATAAGCAAGCACAGTAACATCTCATAAAAACACCTGGATATTGCTAAGTTCTGGTTCATATATACAGTGCAGTTTCTCAAAGACTGCTACAAACCAATAATGGTTTGATATATTTGTTTTAAGCTGAGGAAATAGCCATTAACATTATTAGAAATTACACACAAAGCTAAAATTTCTCTGAAGTAAGTTTTTTTCTTCTCAAATAGCCCATATTTTTCTTATTCTGGTACGCCTTTTCGCTGTTATTACAAGATTTAAATAGTAAGCATATTAAACTTTTTGCTGAGGAGATAATTCAGAGGAAAGGATGTCAACGCCAACAATCCTGGCTGTCCTGAGACTGAGACATCACAATGCCACGTCATCCAGATCACTAAGTTCTTGGGGGAAATGACACATCCATCCAGCTATGCTCTTATCTTTACCTTCGGAGCCCCAAGATTAGAAAGTTCTAAGTATATGTATATATGAAAGCAGAAAAACACATATAGTATTTTAATTTTTTATGCTTTTAATTTTGGTAATGGGGATGGAACCCAGAGGTATTCTACCTCCAAGTTATACCCCCAACCCGATTTTATTTCTTATTTGGAAACAGGGTCTCACTAAGTTGCAGAGGGTCTCACTAAGTTGCAGAGGGCCTCACTAAGTTGCCGAGGCTGGCTTTAAAACTGTGATCCTCCTGTCTCAGCCTCCCAAGTACTGGGATTACAAGCATGTACCACCACACCTGGCTCATATATAGTATTTTAAAGTTCAACACAGCTGACATTAAAGTTGGATTGTGCGTGCGTGCGTGCGTGCGTGTGTGTGTGTGTGTGTGTGGTGGGGGGATGGTAGAGGCTGACCTCAGGGGCATTCTATCTCCAAGTTGCACCACCAGCCCTATTTTATATTATATTTTGAAACAGGATCTCATTACATTGCTGAAGGCCTCATTAAATTGCTGAGGTTGGCCTCGAACCTGCAATCCTCCTGTGTCAGCCTCCCAATTACTGGGATTATAGGTGTGTACCACCATGCCCGGCTTAAAGTTGGATATTTTCAAAGTTGTTTTCCTAAGGGAAATATAGCTTACCTTGAGGAGGTACATAAAACATTAATGTCCTTATCTACTATCTGATATCAAATTCAGCAATTCATTATATTATATAAAAATATCTCTGAGGGTCAAGGATACGGAGGGATATGTCTCCATGAGTTGCTCTATCTTATATATGATGAAACTATAATATAATGTGAATTAATGAAACATTTTTTTTTCTGATACTGGGGATTGAACCCAGGAACATTCTACCTCCGAGCTGCACTCCCAGCCCTATTTTTTTTATTCTTTATTTTGAAACAGGGTCCCACTAAGTTGTGGAGGGCCTCACTAAGTAGCTGAGGCTGGCTGCGAACCCGGATCCTCTGGTCTCAGCCTCCCAAGTACTGGGATTACAAGCATAGCCCGGCTAAACTAATTGTTTTTAATCATATATATTTAAAAGTCAAATTGGACAACTAAAAGAAGGAAAAAATATAAAGAAAAGATTCAAGAAATGGAAAACACTTGTCATTGGTTGGATAAATGATGCTAAAATAACACGTTTTAAAATCCCTACCATTTAGGAAAAGAGTGTGCATAGTTCTAAAATGAAATTGATAAGATTAAATTTTGATAAGCTATCATAAAAAGAAAAATGTTATGGTCATGCAAAAGAAGGATGGACCACTATCAGTATGCCAGATCCAAAAGAAAATCTTTCATTATTGGCTTATATTATGTAGGGCTAAAGGAGACAAAGGCTAAGGCCAGTTGGTGGACTGGTACATTTTTCCTTTTCTAAAACAGGTTGAAAGGAAAGGGCATAGAAGAATGAGAAGAGAGAAATCTGGTCTCACCATGAATAGTGAACTTTATGCTAAAATAAAAGCTAACAATTTGGACCATGGGCAGTGTAGTAGCACAAATGTATCTGAGACTATCTGATAAAGAGGAAGGAGAGGAAACTAAGTTCTATGAAGTATCTACCCGTGCTATGTGAAGGTTCAAGACCCGGCTCATCTAAACGCGTCTTGCTGCCCTTTGACTTGCTCCCCTAGTCATTACTGCTCAGCCTCAGTCACACTCCAGTTGATTCCACCTGCATTCGGGTCATTAGAGCAGACATTAAGTGCCACCGTGGAGTGCATAGTAATGTTAAGAACTATTTACTTTTAACTTTCTAAAGCATTCTGGGCAGTCTTTCAGTCTGAGAAGATTATAAACTTCATAGAAAAAGTCAAAACGTATCAATATCCTAACAAGGTTCATCTTGGTTGTGGTGGTGCTTTATGTATGTATGTATGTATGTATGTATGTATGTATGTATTTATTTTTGCATTCCTACTATATATTTTTGTTTCATAAATGAAACAATATTATATTTTCTACTGGCTCTCAGGCATAAGAATGTCTCAGTCAATGGTCATGATTAGCTGG
Organism: Glis glis; assembly: GCA_004027185.1. Classification (NCBI taxonomy): domain Eukaryota; kingdom Metazoa; phylum Chordata; class Mammalia; order Rodentia; family Gliridae; genus Glis; species Glis glis. Next base: position 31,256 of record PVJS01003548.1, read on the forward strand.
CAGAAAATTTTATTGACAAATAATTGTGTATATTCATGGGATATAATGTGATGTTTTGATCTATGTGTATACACTAAGGAAGATTCAATAAAGCTAGTTAACATGTCCATATCCTTACCAATTTATCATTTTTTATTATAAGAATGTTAAATATCAGTGGAGTGTGGTGGTCCATGCCTATAATCAGCGAGGTGTGGCAGTGCATGCCTTGGGAGTTTGAGACAGGAGGATCGTAAGTTCAAGGTCAGCCTTGGCAACTTAATGAGGCCCTAAGCAACTCAGTGAGATCCCGATTCAAAATGAAAAATAAAATAGGGCAATGCTCCAATAAAATAAATAAATAGAACTTGGGGTGTAGCTCAGAAGTAGAATGCCCTGGAGTTCAATCCCTGGTACCAAAAAATGTATGTGTGTGTGTGTGTGTGTGTGTGTGTATTTACTTCACATAACTTAATGTTATTCTTTCAGTGATTATAAATTATACTGAAATTCCCAAGATTTGAGACATATAAAGTGTTTTCAGTACCAATGCTTTACAGTTAGCTTCAATACTTACATTATAGTCAGACACAACTCCTTTATAAACTTCATAGAATTCTTCGACATTAACGCGATCCATATTAAACTATATTAAAAAAAAACACAAAACTATAAGCCAACCAACAACAACAACAAAATAAATGAGCCACACTTGGCACTCACCATTTTTCAACCCTTGCCTATATTCCTATTTAAAATGTTAATCTTGAATAATTTACTCTTTAAAGAAAAGTGCTATTAAGCACCAGCTGAGCAACAACAACGATGCTTAACATTTATGGAGTACTTAATGTGCCGTGCATTATTCTAGGTCCTGTGCACGCATCATCTCGATTCTCACAACAGCTCTATGGCACAGGTGGTATTAGTGGCACACATTTACAGATGAGGCTACTAAGATTCAGAGGGGCCATGGGCCCTTCTTGCACTGGCATTCTGTCTCCTGCAGTCCGATCCCACTGGCCACGCTCTTCTCTACTACCCTGCACCTCTCTGAACAAAACCTCATTCCTGATACCAAAAATGGGTATGTGCAATGTAATACTGCTTGTTGATAGATGAGAGTCACAAGAGGATATATTACTGAAGAAAAGGACTTCAGATTTTGTAGAGGGAATGGAAAACAATACTGTTTTCCTCCCAAGAATTCAGATAAGTCCCTGTCAGGTTTGAAATGAAGCACTTATGCCCCTCACCCGGACTCCTTCTACTCTACTCAGAAATCATGAATAAAAGCATGCTGCAAAATAAGTGTAGAATAACGCATTGTTATCCAGGCTGGGGTTAAATGTAGGAATAAAAATGCATTATGCTACAGGGTCTCAAGAACTAAAACCCTAATTTTTTAAAATTAGCCTCTGAATTTCCAATATTATTTCCCCCCATATTTGCTTCTTTATTGTTCCCAAGATTACTGAGAGATTTCTTCCTACAATAATTCATGCTTGAAGGGTTTCTCATCATAGGCAACATTACTCTTACAGAGAGGGGAATCTGCTCGAGTTCACACAACTTTCCATTGATAATGCAACAAAATAATGACAGGAGATATGCGCTATTAAATACTCAGGAATTGGAGCTATAAACGCCACAACACCCTGTGTATGGTTATTTTGGTTAATCCTCAGAATAACCGACTTCAGCAAATAGTAATATTCTCATTACCTAAATGAGAAAACTGAGAAGTACCAATGTCAATGCCTATAAAGTAGCTGACCCTGGATTAAGAAATAGACCTTTCTGCTCTAAATATCAACTACACTATCATGCCTCCACCAATAATAACTATAATCAGTTAATGTTTTTTAGTGTGAGTGGTACTGGGCATTCTACCTCTGAGCTATAGCCCCAGCCCTTATATTTTTTTTATTTTGAAACTGGGTCTCACTAAGTTACCAGATGCTTGGCATGGAACCTGTAATCTTCCTGCCTCAGTCTCCCAAGTACTGGGATTACAGGTGTGTGCCACCATGCCCAGCTCAATTAATAGTATTTATTATTAATATTTTCATTGAGTACTATGGCCAATCCCAATGCTAAATTGTAGGCCTAGAGTTAGGTCAATGTTTAAAGCTAAAATTTCTATAGTTATTATTTTTAAAGTAGGTTTAGGATGGGTTCAGTGGTACACCCCTGTAATCCTAGTACTTGGGAGGCTGAGACAGGAGGATTACAGGTTTGTTGCCAGCCTCAGCAACTTAGTAAGGTGCTGTTTCCAAATAGAAAATAAAACTGGGCTGAGGGTGTAGCTCAGAGGTAGACTGCCCCTGGGTTCAATCCCTAGTAACACACACACACACACACACACACACACACACACATACACACACACAGAGGCTCAGGTCCTATAATCCTGTGACTATATCACAAAGCAACACTTTTAGAAAGTTTTGGCTAAGGATTTCTTTATAATCCTAAGTAAGATTTCACAAGTATCTACACACTGCACAGTGTGTAGTGGTTAAGTCAGGGTGATTAGTATACCCATCACCTCAACACGTACCATTTCTTTGTGTTGGGCTCATTCAGGATCTCTGGTCTAGCTCTTTTGAACAGCAGTCACCCTACAGTGTTACAGAACACTAGAATGGATTCTGCTCGGTCACTGTACTCCCGTGCCCATTATCCAACCTTGTCCTATCCTGCTCCCTCCGCTCCTCCCAGATCCGGGGGCCACTCTTCAACTTCCCACTTCTATGAGGCCACTTGTCTTAGGAGCCACATATGACCGAGAACATGCAGCATTTGTCCTTCTGTGCCAGGGTTATTTCACTTAACTCGTTGACATTTCTGACTATTTTTTTTTCCTTATGGGTACAAAATATGCAGAAACCCAATTTGTGCCCTGACCCTGGTGTTAAGTGATCCCAAGACATCATAGAAATCAAAAGCATTTTCTTTTCAGAAAAAAGGATATAAATCATATTGATAAGAAAATTCTAAGTTCCAAAAGGGGTATTTCATGACGAAGAAAGCATAAACTTGCTGGGCTTCAAACATTCCAAAAACTAAATTGTTTATCTGGTATCTACAATAACTGGGTACCCGATTTTTTGTCAAATGCACCACTGAGCACAGCACAAAGGTATACCTCTACCTCTACCGAGTAGGCACTGTTTCTTCTACTGAGGGTTTCTGGGAATGTGCGAGCGGGCCAATTCTGAACAAGTACGGGCTCGAGGCCAGCGGTGCGAGTGCCCGCAGGAGGCTGAAACAGACTGACTCCAAAGCAGGTCCTGCGGAGAGGAGGACCAGCACCAGCCCTGGGAAGCAACCTGCCTGCTTCTCTTCCTTCACTCAGAACACAGAAAGCTCACTGGAACACCGCACTTTGATTCTATTTTTCATTTATAAGAACTAAATCCATTTTGGGACCTTATTTGCAACCAATGTTCCAAGAAATGCATAAACTTATAAGCTTAAATTGGGTCTATCACTTGAATATTAGTTTTTCTCAGTAAAAGATGATATGGTAAAATCGTTTTAAAAACTTTTTTTATTATAAGGTTACTGAGTTCAGTAAATGTGTGCCTTATTTTTAATGCATCGAGTTCACAAATGCACAGAGAACATTTAATAAAAAACAATTTAAAGTTTATTTTTTTGAAAATCTTCAATACATATTGCTCACTGCAAACGACTTACCATCTGAATGGCTGAAACTTCAAAACATGCATCTTGAATAGCCATCAGGATCTTTCCCAACAGTCCTGGAAATGGAGGACAAGTGGGTGAAAAGTACACTTTTTAAGGCATTTTAGTTTCTGAGAAACACAGATTTTCTACATCAACATATTTTGCTTATACTCTATAGAAAGAAAACACATATTTTTGCAAGAGAAACTAAATCTGTAAATACTGAATATTACATTTAATCATTTGTTTTCCTTGGTAAATGCTTCAAGAATATCAACAATGGTCCTGAGGGTTATTCAAAAAACTTGTAAGATAATATTGTGCCTCTAAGGTCCCAGAAGTCTAGTGAGGTAAAGAGCATGAAAATCAAAGGATTCAAAACATAACATTATAAAAAAATGAAATGCCAAAATACTGGATACAGAAGACAATATCAAAGAGGAGTTCAAAAAGAGGAGAAATCAAATCATAGCTGTGAAGGTAGGTAGAAACGTCAAGGGAGAACGAAGGTGCACGTGGTTGGTCCTTGAGGCGACACACAGCTAAGGGGCAACCCGGGCAGGAGAGAAGGCACGCTGTCGTGGATGGGCATGTTTGTACGACAGTAAAAACTCAGAAAGAAAAACAAAACTGAACAGGAAAGAGACCGAATCCAAATGAGGAAGGCCTGAGATGCCAGCATGAGGAATTTGGCATTGACCTCACAGGTGAGTGATTTTATATTGGCGTCTATAGACCGTAGGGTGATGGGACTGATTCTGAAGTTTCTCTTTTAGAAGTCAACTAAAACTCTCTTTTCTCCTTCTGTGTCTCTTACACACACACACACACACACACACACACACACATACACATACACACCATATTCTGGATCACCTGGATGCTTGCCTAGAAACCCCAGTCACCAAGTAGTGTTGATGCCCTCACGTGTAATTGAATTTCCTATCTTACTGTAGGAAGCAGTGCTAGTTCAATCTTAGCAGGCTGAGGGAAGAGAAAAAGAGAGAGATGGAATTATTTCTCGTATGATATATGTATACCAAGCAATGGCCAAAGGATGCCACCGCATGCTGTGGGAACAGCGTTCTTCCTCAGAAGTTGGAAGACAAACGTGGCCAGCTAACTGAGTCATCACTGTAGAACAGGCCCTGTGGCCTGATTCAGACTCTGTGTCATATTCATGCTGAGCTTGGTTTTGGTAAACAACCTATGTCATGGTAATGTTATTAACTTAGATATTATTCATTTTATAGTTTGTATTGAATTTGTAAATTATTTTGGTTACGCAGCTGTATGTGCAAAGTTTTATAGTTTGATACTTAATTTGCACTACTAAAAATTAAAACAAGTTGCCAACAGCAAGAGTTTATGAGAATAAATACTGTCAGCCAGGCATAGTGATACATACCTGTAATCCCAGTATTTGGGAGGCTGAGACAGGAGAATCACAGGTCCAAGGCCAGCCTCAGCAACTTATCAAGGCTCTCAGCAACTTAGAGAGACCTTGTTTCAAAATAAAAACTAAAATAGGGCTGTGGTGTAACTCAGAGGTAGAATGCCCTTGGGTTCAATCCCTAGTACCACAAGGCAAAAGAGCGAGTGAGCAAGCAAGCAAGAGAAAGAGAGATATAAAAGAAATGGAGTATCACTGAAAACACTGAGCAGGATAATACAAAATAAAAGTAGTGCTTTCAGAAGACTGCTAATGTAATAGCAACAGGAAAGCTGGTCTGATGAAAAGAATAAGAGATAGGAGGAATAGTAAAGGCTTTTGAAATCATCTACTTGCTGATTGTCAAAAATTCAGCCATTATACCTTTAAATATTTTCTGTCTTATTTTGGACTCCAAAACTTGCATGGCAGCAGTAGAGAAAAAGTGAAGATAAGACATTTGCAAACAAGAAGTAATAGTACGCTTTTCCTGTGTAAGCGGCCTGCGGTGATCTGTGAAAATGATTTGCTGCTCTCTTGACCCAGAAAATCCCACAAAATCATGCAAATCAAGAGGTTCAAACCTTCATGTTCATTTTAAGAACATCCATGAAATCGCCCAGGCCATCAAGGGTATGCATATCTGAAAAGCCACCAAGTATCTGAAAGATGTCACTTTAAAGAAGCAGTGTGTACCATTCCAGAGTTACAATGGTGGAGGTGGTAGGTGTGCCCAGGCCAAAGAGTGTTGAATTTTTGCTGCACATGCTTAAAATGCAGAAAGTGATGCTGAACTTAAGGGTTTATATGTCGATTCTCTGGTCATTGACCATATATCCAGGTGAACAAAGCACCCGAGACGCACTGCCGTACTTTCAGGGCTCATGGTCGGATCAACCCAGGCACGAGCTCCCCTGCCACATTGAGATGATCCTAACTGAGAAAGAGCAGACTGTTCCTAAACCAGAAGAGGTGGTTACACAAAAGAAAAAGATATCCCAGAAGAAACTGAAGAAACAAAAACTTATGGCATGGGAATA